>CANNZV010005467.1:0-26900 GCA_947561585.1 Caprella mutica
TGTGAAAACGCTGTGAGAACGCTGTGAAAAACGATGGTAAGACATTGTTGCCCTAAGGATGTCTTCGTTACACAATAATTCTTATATTTTTTGAAATATCTTCATTTTTCTGAACAGCAACTCATAAAGCAGGTGTGAGTATGCAGAAGTTGTCTTAGTTACACACTTTGTATGTGCGAGTATGCAGAAGTTGTCTTAGTTACACACTTTGTATACAAAAATATCGCTGATGTAATTTCGATTGAAATATCTTCATTTTTCTGAACAGCAACTCATAAAGCAGGTGTGAGTATGCAGAAGTTGTCTTAGTTACACACTTTGTATACAAAAATATCGCTGATGTAATTTCGATTGAAATATCTTCATTTTTCTGAACAGCAACTCATAAAGCAGGTGTGAGTATGCAGAAGTTGTCTTAGTTACACACTTTGTATACAAAAATATCGCTGATGTAATTTCGATTGAAATATCTTCATTTTTCTGAACAGCAACTCATAAAGCAGGTGTGAGTATGCAGAAGTTGTCTTAGTTACACACTTTGTATACAAAAATATCGCTGATGTAATTTCGATTGAAATATCTTCATTTTTCTGAACAGCAACTCATAAAGCAGGTGTGAGTATGCAGAAGTTGTCTTAGTTACACACTTTGTATACAAAAATATCGCTGATGTAATTTCGATTGAAATATCTTCATTTTTCTGAACAGCAACTCAGAAAGCAGGTGTGAGTATGCAGAAGTTGTCTTAGTTACACACTTTGTATACAAAAATATCGCTGATGTAATTTCGATTGAAATATCTTCATTTTTCTGAACAGCAACTCATAAAGCAGGTGTGAGTATACAGAAGTTGTCTTAGTTACACACTTTGTATACAAAAATATCGCTGATGTAATTTCGATTGAAATATCTTCATTTTTCTGAACAGCAACTCATAAAGCAGGTGCAAGTATGCAGAAGTTGTCTTAGTGACAAAATTGAAAGTGAGTGGAAAAAACCGTTAATCATTTTTACCGAAATTCATTTTGGCAGTTCGTGAAATATGATTAAATCACAAAATAATCCGACCATCATTTCAAATTCGTAACTAGAATCAGCACTCGGTGCGCATACCATGGCAAGTTCGCTACCGCTTCAAATGATTTTAATCTTTTCGCGACCTTGCCCTTCGACCTAATCGCTCCCAAAATGATAAAATCTAATAAAAATGATTCATGGATAATGAATAGAACCCGGACTTTTAGGACCTATAAAAAAGGCATTTTAGGACCTAAAAAAAAGGCATTTAAGGACCTAAAAAATTGCATTTTAGGACCTATCAAGGCATTTTAGGACCTTAATACAACATTCTAGGACTTATGCATACACTTTTAAGATTAATAAATAGGTATTCACAACGAATAAATCAGAGCATTTGTCCGGGCTCTAGTAATTAATAAATTAATTTAAAAAAAATTAATTAAGTTTATTAATGATCGGGAAAAGCATAAATTTGAACGAGTAATTAATAGATCGCCATTTTATGTATAGCTGAAAAATAAAATAATAAATTCACGATATAGAAAACTAGAGTTTAATTAACTGAACAAATCGAAGTTGCTTAGAGTACCTTGCGACACTTGGTAACCCTTAGTATTGCAATAATGTTCGTACTTTGTAGCATCTCCTAATTATATACGAAAATACGAAGGCACAATCTTAAAATCGAACGAATAATATGGGCACATAATTACGGGAATCAAATTTTGTTAATAAAATGTGTTTTCTACTAATAAATTTTGTGTTTTATCAAAATCATACTTTAATAACCTAAATTACTGATATTTTATTCGGCGGGGAAAAGTCCTATTGCCATACTGACCACCTGTGTCTATAATCTGTTTCTATTATTATCTTATTCTTTATTTACATTACTGTGAGTGTTACTTTTAGCTTTATGGCGCCATATAGTTAACCATATTCTCTAATTTTTGAACAAAATTTAAAACCATATTTATTAGGAAAACTAAATGATAGAACACCTAAAGGTATACAGGGTGAGGCGTAAGTTTGGAAGCAATTTTTCAAACATTAATATAATTCTTAAAAATAAGTTCCTAAGCAGGTGATAGGGTTTGAACTTCAGTAGAGACACTACTACATACAAAAATTTAGTCAATTCAAAAATGTCAGACAAAAGAGAAGCTATTATTGCTCTACACCGTGCCGGGAAGTCAGATTCCGTCATTTCAAAGACTCTCTCAATAGCGAGATCGACTGTTTGGAAGTGTGTGAAGCGTTTTAATGAGAGAGGAGACTTGACTGATCGTCCAAGAAGTGGTAGACAACGTTCACAACGCACCAAACAACTGATAAAATGTGCCCGAGAGAAGATCAGGAGGAACCCGAAAAGGTCAATACGATTGTTAGCCAAAACAGCTAATGTGAGTCCCGGAACAATGAGAAGAGTTGTCAAAGAAGACCTAAAGATGTGTTCTTTCACCTCCAAAAGAGACAGACTCTGTCAGAAGCTGTAAAGAAAAAGAGATTTGAGAGAAGCAAAGCACTTCTGAGAGAATTGAAGTCTGGCACGGCTGGTGAAATTGTTTGGTCTGACGAAAAAATTTTCACAGTGGAAATGGCTCACAACCGGAGGAATGACAGAATAATTGGTAAAAGTGCAAAAGACATCCCATACAACCAAAAAACTGTCCACAGAACCATGAAACCTGCTTCAGTAATGGTCTGGGCCCCCGTTTCAGAAACTTGGAGATCTCCTTTGATTTTTGTGGAACAAGGCGCCAAAATCAATGCTAAATGTTATATTGAGAATATTTTGACGCCAATGTTGGAGTCAGCTAAGGATCACTTCGGTAAGGACACTCTATGGACATTTCAGCAAGAAATTCTCATACTGCAAATGTCACTCAAAACTGGTGCTATGACCATCTTCCACGGTTTTGGTCCAAAGAAATGTGGCCTCCCTGCTCCCCAGATGTTAATCCTATGGACTTTTCGGTATGGTCCATTCTTGAATCAAAGGCCTGTGGTAAATTCCATCGCAGTGTGGATGATTTAAAGCGTTCGCTCCAGAGATCTTGGAAGGAAATTTCACAAGAACAGTTGCGTGCCGCAGTAGTAGGAGTTCGGAGGAGATTTGAGGCTGTTATTAAAAACAAGGGGGGACATTTTGAATAAATTTATGATTTTTGAATTCTTAAAACCCTTATGTAATAATACATAACTGTAAATTATTAAATATATTTTTAATATGCACTTTCATTTGCTTCCAAACTTACGCCCCACCCTGTATAACAAATAAATTAGGGGGTTTGTTCAACCTCCCACCAGATATAAACAGCTGGAAGTGCATATATTGCCTTCCTTTCAGTTTCAAATGCATATGCCTTTTCTTATATCCATTATCTTTAAGTGCATATGTTTTATCTGCAAAACATATGAGTTTTCTCAAAAAGCATAAAACCTGTTGCATATGCAGTATATTTCCCAGTGCATATACTGCATATTTGGAAATGCATAATGTCACAACCCTATAGATAACATTGAACTTTATTTTTGAATTTCAAATTCTAAAAAGGTAAGTGAATGACAAATTCACACGGTATGAGGACAGCAAGTTTTAATTCATTTTTCTTCAAGAATGCATAACTTCAAGTTTCATTCAATATCTATTTTTTTGGTAATAATGGAAGAGGAAAATGAATAGGTGATAGATGAAGCCTACGGTGCCTACGTAACCAAAAATCTAAGAGGAAAATGAAGGGGTAACGGTAAATGAAGTCTACCTAACACAAAATCTAAGACCTCGTGGTTGAAGAGCAGAATCCTAGCGCTATCCTCTAAAACTGCAAGTAGCGTTAAAAAACTGATAAACATGGTAACAAAATCATAATTAAATTAAAACAGTTCGGAGTCTGGTGACAAGTCATCTCTCCATTTCACCACAGACAGTATTCGGATGTTATTCAAAGCCAATAATACTAAAATTCAAGGGTATAGCTATATAACAAACTGTCTACCTACTACTTAGGACTTTCTCCACAAATGTTAGGTTGATCTTCAACTGTATTTCACTTCAATCTAAGCATAATCAGGTTCACAGCTCAAGACAGGATCATGTACATTTGCAAATATTTACATATGATTGAAGCATGTGCTTGTAGAGAATATCATAAAAAATTGTCTACCTACAACACCTATAAGTATTTTTTATTTATTTATTAGACAACTGAACTACTTCAGGGAAAGTCCCCCATTTATTAGTCATGTAGGTTACAAAATGAGTTTCTTTTTTCCCTGGTTTTCAAGCTACCGAGGCAACCAGCTGCTTTAGGGATTTACATGGATTCATATTGATATAACAGGATATTTAACCTATATATGGAACTAAATGGTAGTATATTTTGAATATCTAGATGAGAGGAGGGCATCACTCACCACTAAATTTTATTTTATATTCTGAGGGATTTAAGAAAATTGAAAATGAGAGAAGGGTTGATATCCTCTCCCAAGAGAGTTGATGTTGGTAGGGTTGAGGATGGTGCTTCTTGCGATGGTTAGTTCGGTACAGTCTAGGAAGATATGCTTCATTGTCACACCATGGACATGGTGGAACATTTCGGGCAATAGACTCACTCATTATATAGCTGTTAGTGAAGTTGATATGTCAAAGACGAATCTGTTAATTATGACTCCTTCCTTCCTTGCCTAGTTCAGAATTTTTGATGGTTCATTTACTATTGATTTGAAATGCGATTTCCTTTTGTTCCATTGTATTTTCCACAGTGAAATTAGCTTGCTTTTTATAAGAGGGGTCCAGTCGGTATGGGGACAAGGTATAAATTCTGGGTTTCTGGTTGCTGCCTGTTTGCCCTCCTGATCTGCTAGTTAATTACCTGGAATTCCGCTATGACCTGGAATCCATATGATTGCTATTTCAATGTTGGATGATAGGAGGTTGTGAAAGAGAATTTGAATTTTGTAACAGAGTTGGTTTTTGGGCTGTATTTCACTGAGTACTTCTATTCTATTCTTTCAAATGAACAGGTATCATAACAAAATCACAACTTGATCAGTGGGTAAACCATAATTTCTTTAATCAATAGCTATCGGATTTAACAAAATGTAAACAATATTCACTAATTCTAGATAAATACATTCCATATAATATTTTTACCTTTAAACCTAATTATTTATCGAAAAGAAATCTGGCAATCGATAGCAGAGATTTTAGAGAATACACTGTAAAAATTGTAAATCAAATTTACACTCTTAACTATAAAAAAATAAGTCAAAGGAAAACTCAACCAGTTTTTTTTCTATTTATTCCTATCTAAATAAATGTTAGCGTAGCGCTTTGTTATGATTTCGGCAATCAGCTGTTCAAACTGTAAACGCCAGAATGTACCAGCCTTGATAGATTGCCTTGATTAGAGTCCCTGGGTGCTAAAAGAAAACAAATGTATATTTTTAATATAAGTTTAATATAAATCATCACTGAAACTTTGAAGTTTCAGTGAAAGAAAATTGATACATATTTTTAATATAAATCTCTTTCAAAAAATGATAAACATTTCATAAATGAAAAAAAAGTATTTCATGATCCAAATTACAACAGATCGGGGTCTTCCATTCACTAGACAGTTACAAGTTAGAGCCCCTGGGCACCACAACAAAATAAACGGCATCTCTAACCTTCCTTTAAGTAATTAAATTTATAAACTCTTCAAAATTGAGAAGAAAAAAGAACATTGTATAAGAATAAACAACAATAAAAAATAATTAAATTTCCTTCATTTTCTAATGGTACCAAACAATTTTTAGTTTTAGGAACATAATTTTCTCCTTGGAAAATATTACTCGGGAATCATATTCTAATTAGGTTACAGAAAGTTTTAAATATAGTATTCATTGGAATGAGCTTGTTTATTGTTTGTTTAGTCGACGATAATTATATATCGCAGTTCGAACCTTGTGTACCTTCTGTGGAGTACTGAAATTCCTGAGTGAAGGGAGAACACCTGATTTTACTAATGGAACTATATTTTTTGATACAGGCCTAGGACTTTCATTTATACGATCATTTATATAGAAATGGAATTTATCCTTTAGAACTTTTTTTTCTCGATCTGAGAATTTCATTCTCTTACGTTTGGGGGTGACGCAATCTCTCTCAGAAGAGTGGAATGTCTCATCACTTGACGTAAAATGGTCTAATTCTCTGGTTTCATAGCTCGGCGAAGGATCGTCTACTTCTCTGGTTTCATAGCTCGGAGAAGGATCGTCTACTTCTCTGGTTTCATAGCTCGGAGAAGGATCGTCTAATTCTCTTCGAAGCGGTGATTCCATGGCGAAATAGCTTTCCAAATCTGTCAAAATAATTTGATGTAAATTAAATGTGGCGTGTATTTTAAGACCGTTTCAGTCATCAAAGGTGAAATTATAGAAGGGATCTCTGAATAGAAATTACACAGGAGAGCAGCTTGATAGATGTCAATAATTTTATGAGTATTTGAAGATTTGTACGAAACACTAATCTGACCCATGGTTTTGATTTACAATCACCATTCACTGACAGGTCTTATTCAAGCAGAAAAGCTACAGTGTAAAAAGTAACAAAAATATCACTGATCCCCTGAATATTAAATGAAGATATGATAGTTCATACTCAACACACAAATCTTATGACCTCGTAGTTAAAGAGCATAACTCTAGCACTATCTCTAAATGTCTATAACTACAATTAGAGATCAAAAATGATAAACCTGAATGAATTCAAGTACAAGAAATTAGAAATAAATAACCGCCGCAATCATATCATTCATACCCTACTAGTTCACATGGGCTCTGGATATTAATGTAATCCGTGAATATTGAGAGAAGATTGATGTTACAGGATGATAAAGAGTCATAAGACACATTACATTACATTTACGTACCATTTAGATTCTCCTCATTTAAATTCTCTGTATTTCCACTTTCTTGGTCCATAGACGTAGAGGTAATTTCCTTCTGCATCTTATCCGCAATGATGATAGAATTGAGCGCTGGTGGACATCTGTATATGGTTTCATGGATGTCTTTCGAATGGCTGAAGATTTTGAGCAGACTTCCATGCTCTTTTTCAGTTAAGTTGGCTCCCTCCATGATCATGGCGACTAAATGCCTGTTTTTTGTCGCATTAATAGAACCAACTCCATATTTTGTACACACAAAGTCTAGATCATGCCACCCTGAGCTGTGGTTAGTGCTGTTTAAAGATGCAAATACAAAATTATTTTCTTTTGGGATTCCAGATAATTTTCTGATATTATCATTAATCATATATTCAAAAAAGCGACCATATTCACGGTTGACCACAATGTCTGCATTCTCTTTGCCATTTTTGGCTGGGACATAGAAGATCAAATTATCTTTGAGGATGTTTTTATGTGCATCAGACAGTTTTACTATATGTTCGGTGTTTGTGTAAGTACCCGCTATTCCTCTTCTGCAGTGTTCAGTTGTAAGTCTGCAAACTTCTTCCCCCCTCCTTGCATTCTTAAGAGTCAAGTATGCAAACATCAGACGTCGAATCTGAAAAGACATTTATGTTGAATAGCTAAAATGAAGAATAGATTAGCTAACAAGTTTGATTTAGTTCGCTAAAAAAATTACTTTTCTTATATTAACATATACATCTATAAGAAAATTTATTTCCCACTTCTAATTTTACGCTATAATGAAAAACTAATATTAATTATTAAAAGTTACACTTTTCTCACTGAAGTGAAATGATATTTACAACTATACACATTGAATGCGTGAATCAGTGTGATCCTACCTTGATGTAGGATTTCCCATCAGCAGGCAATTCTTCTCCATATTTTAGCAACGTCTGTAATTCATTTGTTACAGATCGTACCAATTCGCATAATATATCTTTAGCAGGAATATTTGCAGGTACTCTAGTTTTGTCTTGACGCTTGATACTGATGGAATCTAGTGCCTTCTTCCTTCTTGATTTCCAGAACATATTGGATGTTTTTTGGAATTCGTTCAGTTTTACTGTTAAATCTTTCTCTCCGTCTATTGTGGTGAGAACTGAGGCGATGTCACAAGTACACCTTATTATTTCATAATAATATAGCACCTGATTTTTCTGTTCCTCACAAATATTTTCTATGATATCAGTTAAAATTTCAATTTTTCCCACTGTCATCATATCAATAAGATTGGCTTGGCCTTTGACTTGTTCTTTGAATTTACCAAAAATTAATGCTAATCCTCGCAAATGCTTTCTAACTCTTTTGGCCGTTTCGAAAGGTTTTCTTTCATTCATCACGTTTGCGAAGTACTGCTTCCCAATTCGCAACATCCAATCGGAATCTCTAATTAATTTACCTAATTCATCATTGCGTAAGGTACTGATCAGTTTCGAGTATTCCGATTGGCCCTTATCATCCAATCTGTTGAATTCATTAGTCTTCATTTTGGCGACACATTTGTGTCTCGAAGAATTTGATTTGAGGATAAAAGCATAACAGTTGGCACATTGTATCACATCTTCAGAGGAGCATTTTCTTTTGGTCATTATAGGAAAATTCCCGTCTTCCCTTTTACGTAAGTAGTTATATTTTTCAATACCTCTATTTTTCAGTTTGGTGAACTCAAGAGTTCTTTTTTTAGGAGATAAAGTAAAGAGGTGATTTGTTTCTTGAAAATGAACTGTTTTGAGGTGGCGCATTATATCTGCGACCACCTTATCGCAGTACAGACAAGGTCGCGGAACTCTTCTAGATTTTGAATTGATAGAAGGTTTTGGCCTCAGACCTGAGAACAAAACGATAATTATAGCAAAAGTATCAATCTGTATTGCTAACTATATAAAAAAGAATTTCTTTAATTCGATCTTTCCCACTTGACGACCCCACCAAATTTGATTCAAATTATTTTTTTATATGTATTTTTGTCCATAGAGCTTCATGATTGTTTAATGTTTTCCAACTTTTTTGAGTTGGGTCTGGTAATAGTGATAAATAAATGCCATTTTGTGTTTAAAATCTTGGTTCTCTAAACCAATATTTGAATCTAGTTAAATAATTTCATATGTATAAAAAGAGAACTGTACCGTCATTTGCCTATATTATTACTCACTCAATCATGCTATTTTATTTGTTAATAATTAGCTCATTATTGTGGCAAGAGAAGATGATATTCTATGACTTTGGGACTCAAAATTTAGTTTTATATATAACCAAAAATCATTGTAATTAACCTATTACAATATATAAAAACAAGAAATGAAGTTTTAGGTATAAAATTAAAAAGTGGAAAAAATCTATATTTTTTAATATTTTGGTTATATTCAACTCATTTGTGGCGGATGAAGATTATTTAGCAGAGCAGGCCAGAGCCATATAATTTATTATCTAATTTCATCTATTACGAATAATATAAATGAAAAATGAAAATTTTAATAAATGATCATATTCATAAAATGGTGGGTTTTCACTATTTTTAAAATTTTCAAGTCTCTTGTGGCGCATGAAAGAATTGGTTTAGAGAACCATAATTTTTAACACAAAATGGCATTTATTTATCAGTATTACCAGACCCAACTCAAGAAGTAGAAAAAACGCTCCACCCCATTACACATATACCAGCATTGAAGTAATAAATTTAAAATATCACGGAACTGGAAATATATTCGATATATGTATGACGGTTCTAGGACAACTCGCCACCGGACAATTCGCCGCGTGATTTATGTCTTGCCGGTGTATACATCATTAACATATATTTGAAAATATTATAAATTTGAACAATGATTAATTTCTATACGCTCAAGACAAATTTCAATTTTTTAGTTTCTTGTTATATTATGGGATTATAATTATTGGGATTATTTCAGGCTGCAAAAGATATTAGAGCTATTAATATAAAATTAGAAGCATTTAACGTCTGCTTCGAAATGAAGGGCTTTCTAGTTGACGTCAAAAGAAATTTAAATACAAAGACAGGAAGAAAAAATCAGAAAGCAAAGTTACTGTTTGAGCAAAGGCACAAACCACCAATCCGTGACATACTCATGGATATAGAAAAGCTACTTCGTGGATGCAATCTTTTACCAAGGAATTATATAAAATAATTATATACACAAGCAAAGGTGACTGCACTCACGAATAGAAGAGAAAAATAAAGAGGTGATAGTAAATGTAATTCATTAGCCTACCTAAGACAAATATCTAAGACTTTGTAGTTCAATAACCTTTATTCGCAATAATGTACTAGTTTTAAACTGGAGTAATTTTTTATATAAGACATTAAACGTGTTAAAATACACCTGAAATTGTTTATTTTTCAATAAAAAGTTATTTTTATCAAAATACTTTAAAAATCGAACGAATAAAATATCATTGTTAATTTACAACACACAGTACGTTTATATAATAGTTAAAAAACAGTATATTTAACTTGTGAAATGTGGAAAAGAAAACATTTTCAAATACTGCTAAGAAAATTAATTAATTTACAACACGCAGTTTATATTTAAAATATTTATTATAAATTAATGGTGTGTACGACATTTGTTTTGGCGGCGAATTCCAAACCGAGAGTTGTCCTAACGGCGAGTTGTCCTAACGGCGAGTTGTCCTAACGGCGAGTTGTCCTAACGGCGAGTTGTCCTAACGGCGAGTTGTCCTAACGGCGAGTTGTCCTAACGGCGAGTTGTCCTAACGGCGAGTTGTCCTAACGGCGAGTTGTCCTAACGGCGAGTTGTCCTAACGGCGAGTTGTCCTAACGGCGAGTTGTCCTAACGGCGAGTTGTCCTAACGGCGAGTTGTCCTAACGGCGAGTTGTCCTAACGGCGAGTTGTCCTAACGGCGAGTTGTCCTAACGGCGAGTTGTCCTAACGGCGAGTTGTCCTAACGGCGAGTTGTCCTAACGGCGAGTTGTCCTAACGGCGAGTTGTCCTAACGGCGAGTTGTCCTAACGGCGAGTTGTCCTAACGGCGAGTTGTCCTAACGGCGAGTTGTCCTAACGGCGAGTTGTCCTAACGGCGAGTTGTCCTAACGGCGAGTTGTCCTAACGGCGAGTTGTCCTAACGGCGAGTTGTCCTAACGGCGAGTTGTCCTAACGGCGAGTTGTCCTAACGGCGAGTTGTCCTAACGGCGAGTTGTCCTAACGGCGAGTTGTCCTAACGGCGAGTTGTCCTAACGGCGAGTTGTCCTAACGGCGAGTTGTCCTAACGGCGAGTTGTCCTAACGGCGAGTTGTCCTAACGGCGAGTTGTCCTAACGGCGAGTTGTCCTAACGGCGAGTTGTCCTAACGGCGAGTTGTCCTAACGGCGAGTTGTCCTAACGGCGAGTTGTCCTAACGGCGAGTTGTCCTAACGGCGAGTTGTCCTAACGGAGAGTTGTCCTAACGGCGAGTTGTCCTAACGGCGAGTTGTCCTAACGGCGAGTTGTCCTAACGGCGAGTTGTCCTAACGGCGAGTTGTCCTAACGGCGAGTTGTCCTAACGGCGAGTTGTCCTAACGGCGAGTTGTCCTAACGGCGAGTTGTCCTAACGGCGAGTTGTCCTAACGGCGAGTTGTCCTAACGGCGAGTTGTCCTAACGGCGAGTTGTCCTAACGGCGAGTTGTCCTAACGGCGAGTTGTCCTAACGGCGAGTTGTCCTAACGGCGAGTTGTCCTAACGGCGAGTTGTCCTAACGGCGAGTTGTCCTAACGGCGAGTTGTCCTAACGGCGAGTTGTCCTAACGGCGAGTTGTCCTAACGGCGAGTTGTCCTAACGGCGAGTTGTCCTAACGGCGAGTTGTCCTAACGGCGAGTTGTCCTAACGGCGAGTTGTCCTAACGGCGAGTTGTCCTAACGGCGAGTTGTCCTAACGGCGAGTTGTCCTAACGGCGAGTTGTCCTAACGGCGAGTTGTCCTAACGGCGAGTTGTCCTAACGGCGAGTTGTCCTAACGGCGAGTTGTCCTAACGGCGAGTTGTCCTAACGGCGAGTTGTCCTAACGGCGAGTTGTCCTAACGGCGATTTGTCCTAACGGCGAGTTGTCCTAACGGCGAGTTGTCCTAACGGCGAGTTGTCCTAACGGCGAGTTGTCCTAACGGCGAGTTGTCCTAACGGCGAGTTGTCCTAACGGCGAGTTGTCCTAACGGCGAGTTGTCCTTGAAATTGAAATTTTAACTGATATCATAGAAAATATTTGTGAGGAACAGAAAAATCAGGTGCTATATTATTATGAAATAATAAGGTGTACTTGTGACATCGCCTCAGTTCTCACCACAATAGACGGAGAGAAAGATTTAACAGTAAAACTGAACGAATTCCAAAAAACATCCAATATGTTCTGGAAATCAAGAAGGAAGAAGGCACTAGATTCCATCAGTATCAAGCGTCAAGACAAAACTAGAGTACCTGCAAATATTCCTGCTAAAGATATATTATGCGAATTGGTACGATCTGTAACAAATGAATTACAGACGTTGCTAAAATATGGAGAAGAATTGCCTGCTGATGGGAAATCCTACATCAAGGTAGGATCACACTGATTCACGCATTCAATGTGTATAGTTGTAAATATCATTTCACTTCAGTGAGAAAAGTGTAACTTTTAATAATTAATATTAATTTTTCATTATAGCGTAAAATTAGAAGTGGGAAATAAATTTTCTTTAGATGTATATGTTAATATAAGAAAAGTACTTTTTTTAGCGAACTAAATCAAACTTGTTAGCTAATCTATTCTTCATTTTAGCTATTCAACATAAATGTCTTTTCAGATTCGACGTCTGATGTTTGCATACTTGACTCTTAAGAATGCAAGGAGGGGGGAAGAAGTTTGCAGACTTACAACTGAACACTGCAGAAGAGGAATAGCGGGTACTTACACAAACACCGAACATATAGTAAAACTGTCTG
Source organism: Caprella mutica (assembly GCA_947561585.1). Classification (NCBI taxonomy): domain Eukaryota; kingdom Metazoa; phylum Arthropoda; class Malacostraca; order Amphipoda; family Caprellidae; genus Caprella; species Caprella mutica. The sequence continues at coordinate 12,910 of CANNZV010005467.1, forward strand.
ATGCACATAAAAACATCCTCAAAGATAATTTGATCTTCTATGTCCCAGCCAAAAATGGCAAAGAGAATGCAGACATTGTGGTCAACCGTGAATATGGTCGCTTTTTTGAATATATGATTAATGATAATATCAGAAAATTATCTGGAATCCCAAAAGAAAATAATTTTGTATTTGCATCTTTAAACAGCACTAACCACAGCTCAGGGTGGCATGATCTAGACTTTGTGTGTACAAAATATGGAGTTGGTTCTATTAATGCGACAAAAAACAGGCATTTAGTCGCCATGATCATGGAGGGAGCCAACTTAACTGAAAAAGAGCATGGAAGTCTGCTCAAAATCTTCAGCCATTCGAAAGACATCCATGAAACCATATACAGATGTCCACCAGCGCTCAATTCTATCATCATTGCGGATAAGATGCAGAAGGAAATTACCTCTACGTCTATGGACCAAGAAAGTGGAAATACAGAGAATTTAAATGAGGAGAATCTAAATGGTACGTAAATGTAATGTAATGTGTCTTATGACTCTTTATCATCCTGTAACATCAATCTTCTCTCAATATTCACGGATTACATTAATATCCAGAGCCCATGTGAACTAGTAGGGTATGAATGATATGATTGCGGCGGTTATTTATTTCTAATTTCTTGTACTTGAATTCATTCAGGTTTATCATTTTTGATCTCTAATTGTAGTTATAGACATTTAGAGATAGTGCTAGAGTTATGCTCTTTAACTACGAGGTCATAAGATTTGTGTGTTGAGTATGAACTATCATATCTTCATTTAATATTCAGGGGATCAGTGATATTTTTGTTACTTTTTACACTGTAGCTTTTCTGCTTGAATAAGACCTGTCAGTGAATGGTGATTGTAAATCAAAACCATGGGTCAGATTAGTGTTTCGTACAAATCTTCAAATACTCATAAAATTATTGACATCTATCAAGCTGCTCTCCTGTGTAATTTCTATTCAGAGATCCCTTCTATAATTTCACCTTTGATGACTGAAACGGTCTTAAAATACACGCCACATTTAATTTACATCAAATTATTTTGACAGATTTGGAAAGCTATTTCGCCATGGAATCACCGCTTCGAAGAGAATTAGACGATCCTTCTCCGAGCTATGAAACCAGAGAAGTAGACGATCCTTCTCCGAGCTATGAAACCAGAGAAGTAGACGATCCTTCGCCGAGCTATGAAACCAGAGAAGTAGACGATCCTTCGCCGAGCTATGAAACCAGAGAATTAGACCATTCTACGTCAAGTGATGAGACATTCTACTCTTCTGAGAGAGATTGCGTCACCCCCAAACGTAAGAGAATGAAATTCTCAGATCGAGAAAAAAAAGTTCTAAAGGATAAATTCCATTTCTATATAAATGATCGTATAAATGAAAGTCCTAGGCCTGTATCAAAAAATATAGTTCCATTAGTAAAATCAGGTGTTCTCCCTTCACTCAGGAATTTCAGTACTCCACAGAAGGTACACAAGGTTCGAACAGCGATATATAATTATCGTCGACTAAACAAACAATAAACAAGCTCATTCCAATGAATACTATATTTAAAAGGAACGAAGTATTTCCCGTACCTTTGTGAATTGGTATCAAAAATTATTAATTATTGCTTATCTGTTACCACTTAGGGTTACGGGTAGGACTAGGTTTTGATACATAGGGTGTATTTGTATTACAATTGTATTACTTGTATATCCAGGAGACCCCACCTTCCCGTGGTGATACTGTTAAGTACCAAATTTTTTTTTTCTCTCTATTTTGTTTAGAACATCACCTTTATTATATTTTCTTTGATTGTTCTCCACTTTGGTATAACTAACGGGGCTCCCCCCCAATATCATTTAGGGGCATTTTGTTTAGCATTATAATATTTTTTTGTAAATAGGATCCTTTTTTCATACTCCAAAGAGAGTTCCCTTTCTGTAAATTCTCACCCCGTAAGGGGGAGAATATTTTGATATGGGGGATAAAAGAAAAAGTGAGGGTAATCATACCCCAAATAAAAATGAAAAAAGAGAGCGAGTTGGTAGTTTATCGAATGCCGAACATAATTACGACACCTCTGAGAAAATGATTGTCAGTGAGACTGGGGACACGCCTTCCTCTAGACAAGGAGATGGTGTTCCATTGGAAAACCTGCTGTCTCAAATTCAAACAATAGTAAATAACATCAAAACAATAACCAAATCCAGAGAGTCCGACAACCTAATTGCCGAAACCTTATCTGACCTTGCCAACAACTTCAAGACCAAACAACCAGACAAAAAGACTAAAAGAACAAACCAAACTGAAAAGAATAAAACTGAAGAAAGACAAATTCTGAACAATTTTTTCAGACTTCCTGGCACTACTGATAATAGAAAATACATTAAAATTGAATTTGAGAGTGAGCTAAAAAGAACAATAAGTGCCTTTGATCTCTACAGAGAAATCAACACCATTATAAAAATCCAACTTAATAGAATCTTCAGCATCAACAAATCATCATTCATAGCCTGTATAGAAATAGACTCTCAATCATCTAAAGAAAACCTTCTCAAACTGTCCACCATCAACGATAAACCATGCAAAATCACACTCTACGAACCATTCAACCATAGTCGAGGAATCATCTACCTCAGAGACTTGGATTTGGATGAGGAATCATTGGGCGAGCTGAAAGAATGGATGAAAGAAAAGCATGAAAATCTAATCAATATAGAACAAGCCTCATTCATAAGAACCAAAAACCCTGACACCAAAGCATTCATTCTAACATACGAATCACGAACCACCCCTCATAGCATCTACTTACCAGGATTATCAGGAGAAACCAGGATATATCCATTCAACAACAAACCTATGAGATGCAAAAAATGCCAAGCATACGGCCACACTGTAAAGAAATGCAGATCTGAGAAAGTTGTATGTGGAAAATGCTCCACATATGGACACAGCTACGATGATTGCCCTGCTGATAAGCCTAAATGCCTGCACTGTGAGGAAGAGCACCCAGCAGGCTTTCGAGAGTGCTCCCGTCAAATGAGAGAATGCGAAATTTTGAGAATCCAGAGTGAACACAGAGTCAGCTTTAAACGTGCCATCCAAATTGAGAACGGAGATGAAACCACTTCCACAGCATACCAACCACTACCAGAAGTTTTCACAATTCATTTGTCACCCGAAAACAAAAAGAGACTTAAACCATGGACTGCCGAGAGATTCATCAAGAACTTTTTGGGTGACAATCCCGAAGATTTCAGATCAGTTAATAACACAACCTTCACCATCAAAACCAAATCACCTGAACAACAAGAAAAAATCCAAACACTTTCAAACATCGATGGAACCCCTGTAGAAGTCAAAAAAGGCAATAGTCACCTCCGACCAAAGGGAATTGTATACATATCTGAATACGATATGGGTGACTTCGAGAAATTCAAGGCTGACCTGATGAAGATTCTTCCAATCTCTGATGTCGTTCGAGCTACATGGATCAAGTCAAAAAATCATCGATCCACCCCTCTTCTTCTCATCTTTAACAAACCTGAAGTTCCCACCTTTCTGTCTATACCTGGTGAACAAGCATTAACTAAGGTGTACGAATACAAAAACCGCCCTCAACTCTGTAGAGGGTGTTTGACCTACGGACACTCTAAAACTAAATGCAACTCCCCTGTAGTTTGTGCTAAGTGTGACACAGTGGGACACACCATAGATGATTGTGACAGTGGAAATGTTCTGTGCCATCACTGCTCTGGAAATCACATCACTGGGTCAAGAAACTGCGGAGAGTACAGATGGGAGGAAGAAATAATAGCAATCCAACAGCGTCAGGGAATAACCAGAAACCAAGCAAGAGCCTACATTGAACGTCATAATCCAGAATTCAAACGCATGAACTTCAGCTCAGCTGTCATTAATAGACCACCACCCACAGGTACGATAGACATCAACCAAATCAGATCAGAACTTCAAACCACTAGAAGAAAAATTCCTAAACCCACGAACCCCATACCAGCACCAAGACAAATTACTACCACTGCTGTTCTACAAAGCCCACGTACAGGAAGACTCTATGAAGAAGATATCCAAATAAATCATACCCTTTCTGAACCCAATACACCAAACGTGTTTGAAGATGACACGACCTCAACCCTTAGAATCTATAATGAAACTACCAATAACCAAACATCAAACTCACCAATACCAAAAGATACTATAGAAGACAGAGATAACTATGAAAAACAGCTTGAACAATCAAAACGAGCGAAACCTTCAAAGAAAAAATACAAGGACAAATGCAGAAGTGAGGAGAGGGGAAGTCACAGATCATATGACAGATCCCGCTCTCGCTCCCGTAGCAGTCGCAGACGCCACAGACGATAATTCAAATACCAAATGCATCCTACAATGGAATGTCCGTGGAGTTACCACAGCAAAACCTGACTTACTCAAACTCTTGGAAACATTCACCCCAATTGCAATAGCACTACAAGAAACCTTCCTTGGAAACAATTTCATGATCAAGATCCCAGGCCATAAAGGAATTTGCAAGCAGGGTCACTTCAACCAGAGATTTCATGGTGGAGTGGCTTTGTACACGCACTCTTCCTGCCCGACTGAAAAACTTGAAATAGAAACCAATCTCCAAGTAATAGCTGCAAGAGTTCAAATACATAACTCATTATTCTTATCCATAGCTTCACTATATCTTCCTTGTCGCATCCAAATCACCTACGATGAAATAGCAGATTTAATAAAGCAATTGCCGCCACCCTTCCTCCTACTAGGGGACTTCAATAGCCACAACATTCTATGGGGAAACCGCCAAACTGATAGTAGAGGGAAAATAATCGAAAAAATATTAAAAAATCTGCATCTAGCTTGCCTTAACGACGGCTCACCAACTCACGAATCAGGAACAGCCATAGACCTCTCCATAGCTACACCAGCACTTGCCCCCGACCTACAATGGTCAATAATACCTACAGTTCTCTGCAGTGACCACCATCCCATAATAATCAACATCCAATCTCAACAAATGCAACGAGAACCAATAGTAACCAAAATGAATTATAAGAAAGCAAACTGGGACATGTACAATACAGATAATATTTGGAACAACCTTAATAGTGAACGGGACTTCAGTACTCCAAGTAGCCTAATAGACTACTTTTATAAACTACTGTATGCTGCTGCCGACAACCACATCCCTACGTACACCCCAAAAGCATTCTTTCCTCGAACCTTCTGGAATGAGGAATGCAAGAGGATGTGGAAGGAACGAGAAAGACTCTATAGAAAATACAAACGAACCCAGACCCCAATAGACAAGATACACTGGAAACACCAACGTGCAATAACCAAGCAATACTTCAAACAGTGCCAAAAACAAGATATGCAGAAATACCTCGAAGACATGAAACACTCTGTACCAATATCACAAATCTATCGCAAGCTAAGACAACTACGAGGACGCCCTCCAAAATCCCTAACTCCCTTAAATGTCCAACACTCCAAAATATCCACCTCAGTAGGCATAGCAAACGCCCTAGCAAATTCATTTGCAGCCAACTCAAGCTACCAAAACTGTTCACCATCATTCGATAGAATTAAACAAATCGCAGAATCACAAACCATTGATTTCAGCACAAATGAATCCTTACCCTATAACCAACCATTCACCATAATAGAACTGAAGACAGCACTTTCGTCTGCCAAGAACACTACCCCCGGCCCAGACAAAATTCACTACCTAATGATAAAACATCTACCAGAAAATGCTCAGAAACTGCTACTATCAATATACAACAAACTCTGGTCTGAAAGCTACTATCCACATCAGTGGAATACAGCCATCATAATCCCTATCCCAAAACCCGGCAAAGATCCCTCAAACCCAACCAATTATAGACCCATCGCACTCACTAGCTGCCTCGGTAAGGTATTCGAGAAAATGATAAATAGGAGACTGACTGAATATCTGGAAAACCATAAACTGCTAACCCCCATCCAATGCGGATTCCGAAAAAACCGCTCAACCATTGACCACCTCATCAGATTGGACACATACATCAGGAAAGCTTTCACAGAGAACAAAGTAACTGTAGGGGTTTTCTTCGACTTGGCGAAAGCATACGACACCACTTGGCGACACGGTATTATATCAGATATGCACAAAATGAATCTCAAAGGCAAACTCCCAGAATACATAGTAAAATTCCTTGGAGAACGCAAATTCAGAGTGTGTGTGTGTCAGCAACTCTCTATCTGAAGAACATATACAGGAAGCTGGTGTACCCCAAGGGAGTATCCTCTCTGTCACTCTTTTTGCCATTAAAATAAATTCCCTTGCTTCAGTCATCCCTCAGAAAATCCACAAGTCTCTTTTTGTTGACGACGTACAAATAGCTTTCTCCGGATACAACATGCATCAAGTCTTAACCACGCTCCAACCTGTTATTAACAAAATCGCAAACTGGGCCGACAAGAACGGCTTCACCTTTTCTCCCAGCAAAACCAACTGCATAACCTTCCACAAAAAACCTGACTTCCCCCAAACCCCAACCCTAACAATGAATGGAGCTCAACTCAGTGTTGAGAGGTGTGTGAGATTCCTTGGACTGAGCTGGGACTCGCAGCTTAATTGGAATGCCCACATCAACAAATTAATAGCCTCATGCAACTCTTCTCTCAATCTACTTAAAACACTATCCTCCCGCAACTGGGGAGCGGATCACCACATAATGCTCCAAACCTATAGACTTATTATTCGACCAAAAATAGACTATGGCTGTTTGATTTATGGATCTGCCCCAGAAGTATCTTTAAAAAAACTAGACTCTATCCATAACGAAGCCCTACGCATATGTTCTGGCGCATTCAAATCATCACCAATAGAAAGCCTGTACGTTCTGATGAATGAGCCCTCCCTCAACGATAGGAGAAAAGACCTAATGTGCAGAAAATACAACCAAACAAAATGTTTCCTACTCAACCCAGTATATAGCAGCATCATCAACCCTAACCTCCTCATGCATTTCACCAACAATCACCTGTCACAGAAACCATTGATACAACGAATTCACGAAACCCTGTCAGACCTGAACATTGCAACCCAACCTGTCTTACCATACAAGACTCCAGCCCTCTTCTCATGGTGTCTACATAGACCAGCTGTAGACCTAGAACTCGCAACACCACTAGTCAAGACTATCCCTAACTTTTACCCCCATTTCCTTGACCATATAAGAACCAACTATCCGAATCATGTTCACATCTATACAGATGGGTCTAAGGATGATCGTGGTGTTGGGGCTGCATCCGTGTATGGCCCAAAAACCTCATCCCAAACCCTCCCAAGAATAGCATCAGTTTACACAGCAGAACTCAAAGCACTACAAATAGCCTGTACCCTCATAGAAGAAGACGACAAAGACCACCTCTCCACTCAATATCTCATATGCACAGACTCACTTGGAGCAGCAGAAGGACTGCTCACAATGGACCCAAAAAACCATTTGATGCACAGACTCCAGAACGATTTTCATAAACTCCTAACCCAATCATATAACATTTCTGTCCTATGGATCCCTGGTCACAGTGGTATTCCAGGAAACATCCTGGTTGACCAAGCTGCCAGAACAGCAACCTCAAATATTCCCCAATTTATCACCTGTCCCTTCACGGACTGGAACCCTCAAATAAAACAATCGATCACAGAAAAATGGTCCGTAAGATTTAATAACCGCCAATCACACCTAAAGAAAATAAAAAACAAGCCATCAAAGTGGAAAAAGCACAAACTGTCGAGACAGCAAGGTGTAGCTCTCAATAGATTGAGACTGGGACACACAAATGCCACTCACAACCATCTAATGGACAATGATGTTGATGCGCCTTACACAGTGTGCCAGTGGTGCAATGATGCCATCGCCACTGTGGGGCATATCCTCATCCACTGCCCTGGTCTCACTGACCAAAGAAATGCTCTCAAAAATGATACTGAAAAAGAAGATCTTACACTGGACAATTTGCTCAATGATGATGCAAACCTGGAAGCTCTCTTCCAGTTCCTTAGAACAAGTAACTTTTATCAGTGCATTTAGTGTATGTATCGAGGTACATAATTGAGGAACTGCCAATCGCTCTCTTTTAAATATTATTCTTTACTGTACTTTCTGTTCCGAATACCAAAAATTTTATTTGGTAAATGACTAAGATTTAGTAATTTTGTTTAGTTCCCTTTTTGGTTAAATTTGAATTTTAAATTTTAGCCGCTATATTGGGGTCACCTGAAGCGGCAGGTGTACTAATATGTGTTATTATTTATTATATTTAAAACTTTCTGTAACCTAATTAGAATATGATTCCCGAGTAATATTTTCCAAGGAGAAAATTATGTTCCTAAAACTAAAAATTGTTTGGTACCATTAGAAAATGAAGGAAATTTAATTATTTTTTATTGTTGTTTATTCTTATACAATGTTCTTTTTTCTTCTCAATTTTGAAGAGTTTATAAATTTAATTACTTAAAGGAAGGTTAGAGATGCCGTTTATTTTGTTGTGGTGCCCAGGGGCTCTAACTTGTAACTGTCTAGTGAATGGAAGACCCCGATCTGTTGTAATTTGGATCATGAAATACTTTTTTTTCATTTATGAAATGTTTATCATTTTTTGAAAGAGATTTATATTAAAAATATGTATCAATTTTCTTTCACTGAAACTTCAAAGTTTCAGTGATGATTTATATTAAACTTATATTAAAAATATACATTTGTTTTCTTTTAGCACCCAGGGACTCTAATCAAGGCAATCTATCAAGGCTGGTACATTCTGGCGTTTACAGTTTGAACAGCTGATTGCCGAAATCATAACAAAGCGCTACGCTAACATTTATTTAGATAGGAATAAATAGAAAAAAAACTGGTTGAGTTTTCCTTTGACTTATTTTTTTATAGTTAAGAGTGTAAATTTGATTTACAATTTTTACAGTGTATTCTCTAAAATCTCTGCTATCGATTGCCAGATTTCTTTTCGATAAATAATTAGGTTTAAAGGTAAAAATATTATATGGAATGTATTTATCTAGAATTAGTGAATATTGTTTACATTTTGTTAAATCCGATAGCTATTGATTAAAGAAATTATGGTTTACCCACTGATCAAGTTGTGATTTTGTTATGATACCTGTTCATTTGAAAGAATAGAATAGAAGTACTCAGTGAAATACAGCCCAAAAACCAACTCTGTTACAAAATTCAAATTCTCTTTCACAACCTCCTATCATCCAACATTGAAATAGCAATCATATGGATTCCAGGTCATAGCGGAATTCCAGGTAATTAACTAGCAGATCAGGAGGGCAAACAGGCAGCAACCAGAAACCCAGAATTTATACCTTGTCCCCATACCGACTGGACCCCTCTTATAAAAAGCAAGCTAATTCCACTGTGGAAAATACAATGGAACAAAAGGAAATCGCATTTCAAATCAATAGTAAATGAACCATCAAAATCAAAAATTCTGAACTAGGCAAGGAAGGAAGGAGTCATAATTAACAGATTCGTCTTTGACATATCAACTTCACTAACAGCTATATAATGAGTGAGTCTATTGCCCGAAATGTTCCACCATGTCCATGGTGTGACAATGAAGCATATCTTCCTAGACTGTACCGAACTAACCATCGCAAGAAGCACCATCCTCAACCCTACCAACATCAACTCTCTTGGGAGAGGATATCAACCCTTCTCTCATTTTCAATTTTCTTAAATCCCTCAGAATATAAAATAAAATTTAGTGGTGAGTGATGCCCTCCTCTCATCTAGATATTCAAAATATACTACCATTTAGTTCCATATATAGGTTAAATATCCTGTTATATCAATATGAATCCATGTAAATCCCTAAAGCAGCTGGTTGCCTCGGTAGCTTGCTACCAGGGAAAAAAGAAACTCATTTTGTAACCTACATGACTAATAAATGGGGGACTTTCCCTGAAGTAGTTCAGTTGTCTAATAAATAAATAAAAAATACTTATAGGTGTTGTAGGTAGACAATTTTTTAAGATATTCTCTACAAGCACATGCTTCAATCATATGTAAATATTTGCAAATGTACATGATCCTGTCTTGAGCTGTGAACCTGATTATGCTTAGATTGAAGTGAAATACAGTTGAAGATCAACCTAACATTTGTGGAGAAAGTCCTAAGTAGTAGGTAGACAGTTTGTTATATAGCTATACCCTTGAATTTTAGTATTATTGGCTTTGAATAACATCCGAATACTGTCTGTGGTGAAATGGAGAGATGACTTGTCACCAGACTCCGAACTGTTTTAATTTAGTTATGATTTTGTTACCATGTTTATCAGTTTTTTAACGCTACTTGCAGTTTTAGAGGATAGCGCTAGGATTCTGCTCTTCAACCACGAGGTCTTAGATTTTGTGTTAGGTAGACTTCATTTACCGTTACCCCTTCATTTTCCTCTTAGATTTTTGGTTACGTAGGCACCGTAGGCTTCATCTATCACCTATTCATTTTCCTCTTCCATTATTACCAAAAAAATAGATATTGAATGAAACTTGAAGTTATGCATTCTTGAAGAAAAATGAATTAAAACTTGCTGTCCTCATACCGTGTGAATTTGTCATTCACTTACCTTTTTAGAATTTGAAATTCAAAAATAAAGTTCAATGTTATCTATAGGGTTGTGACATTATGCATTTCCAAATATGCAGTATATGCACTGGGAAATATACTGCATATGCAACAGGTTTTATGCTTTTTGAGAAAACTCATATGTTTTGCAGATAAAACATATGCACTTAAAGATAATGGATATAAGAAAAGGCATATGCATTTGAAACTGAAAGGAAGGCAATATATGCACTTCCAGCTGTTTATATCTGGTGGGAGGTTGAACAAACCCCCTAATTTATTTGTTATACAGGGTGGGGCGTAAGTTTGGAAGCAAATGAAAGTGCATATTAAAAATATATTTAATAATTTACAGTTATGTATTATTACATAAGGGTTTTAAGAATTCAAAAATCATAAATTTATTCAAAATGTCCCCCCTTGTTTTTAATAACAGCCTCAAATCTCCTCCGAACTCCTACTACTGCGGCACGCAACTGTTCTTGTGAAATTTCCTTCCAAGATCTCTGGAGCGAACGCTTTAAATCATCCACACTGCGATGGAATTTACCACAGGCCTTTGATTCAAGAATGGACCATACCGAAAAGTCCATAGGATTAACATCTGGGGAGCAGGGAGGCCACATTTCTTTGGACCAAAACCGTGGAAGATGGTCATAGCACCAGTTTTGAGTGACATTTGCAGTATGTGAATTTCTTGCTGAAATGTCCATAGAGTGTCCTTACCGAAGTGATCCTTAGCTGACTCCAACATTGGCGTCAAAATATTCTCAATATAACATTTAGCATTGATTTTGGCGCCTTGTTCCACAAAAATCAAAGGAGATCTCCAAGTTTCTGAAACGGGGGCCCAGACCATTACTGAAGCAGGTTTCATGGTTCTGTGGACAGTTTTTTGGTTGTATGGGATGTCTTTTGCACTTTTACCAATTATTCTGTCATTCCTCCGGTTGTGAGCCATTTCCACTGTGAAAATTTTTTCGTCAGACCAAACAATTTCACCAGCCGTGCCAGACTTCAATTCTCTCAGAAGTGCTTTGCTTCTCTCAAATCTCTTTTTCTTTACAGCTTCTGACAGAGTCTGTCTCTTTTGGAGGTGAAAGAACACATCTTTAGGTCTTCTTTGACAACTCTTCTCATTGTTCCGGGACTCACATTAGCTGTTTTGGCTAACAATCGTATTGACCTTTTCGGGTTCCTCCTGATCTTCTCTCGGGCACATTTTATCAGTTGTTTGGTGCGTTGTGAACGTTGTCTACCACTTCTTGGACGATCAGTCAAGTCTCCTCTCTCATTAAAACGCTTCACACACTTCCAAACAGTCGATCTCGCTATTGAGAGAGTCTTTGAAATGACGGAATCTGACTTCCCGGCACGGTGTAGAGCAATAATAGCTTCTCTTTTGTCTGACATTTTTGAATTGACTAAATTTTTGTATGTAGTAGTGTCTCTACTAAAGTTCAAACCCTATCACCTGCTTAGGAACTTATTTTTAAGAATTATATTAATGTTTGAAAAATTGCTTCCAAACTTACGCCTCACCCTGTATACCTTTAGGTGTTCTATCATTTAGTTTTCCTAATAAATATGGTTTTAAATTTTGTTCAAAAATTAGAGAATATGGTTAACTATATGGCGCCATAAAGCTAAAAGTAACACTCACAGTAATGTAAATAAAGAATAAGATAATAATAGAAACAGATTATAGACACAGGTGGTCAGTATGGCAATAGGACTTTTCCCCGCCGAATAAAATATCAGTAATTTAGGTTATTAAAGTATGATTTTGATAAAACACAAAATTTATTAGTAGAAAACACATTTTATTAACAAAATTTGATTCCCGTAATTATGTGCCCATATTATTCGTTCGATTTTAAGATTGTGCCTTCGTATTTTCGTATATAATTAGGAGATGCTACAAAGTACGAACATTATTGCAATACTAAGGGTTACCAAGTGTCGCAAGGTACTCTAAGCAACTTCGATTTGTTCAGTTAATTAAACTCTAGTTTTCTATATCGTGAATTTATTATTTTATTTTTCAGCTATACATAAAATGGCGATCTATTAATTACTCGTTCAAATTTATGCTTTTCCAGATCATTAATAAACTTAATTAATTTTTTTTTAAATTAATTTATTAATTACTAGAGCCCGGACAAATGCTCTGATTTATTCGTTGTAAATACCTATTTATTAATCTTAAAAGTGTATGCATAAGTCCTAGAATGTTGTATTAAGGTCCTAAAATGCCTTGATAGGTCCTAAAATGCAATTTTTTAGGTCCTTAAATGCCTTTTTTTTAGGTCCTAAAATGCCTTTTTTATAGGTCCTAAAAGTCCGGGCTCTATTCATTATCCATGAATCATTTTTATTAGATTTTATCATTTTGGGAGCGATTAGGTCGAAGGGCAAGGTCGCGAAAAGATTAAAATCATTTGAAGCGGTAGCGAACTTGACATGGTATGCGCACCGAGTGCTGATTCTAGTTACGAATTTGAAATGATGGTCGGATTATTTTGTGATTTAATCATATTTCACGAACTGCCAAAATGAATTTCGGTAAAAATGATTAACGGTTTTTTCCATTCACTTTCAATTTTGTCACTAAGACAACTTCTGCATACTTGCACTGCTTTATGAGTTGCTGTTCAGAAAAATGAAGATATTTCAATCAAAATTACATCAGCGATATTTTTGTATACAAAGTGTGTAACTAAGACAACTTCTGCATACTCACACCTGCTTTATGAGTTGCTGTTCAGAAAAATGAAGATATTTCAATCGAAATTACATCAGCGATATTTTTGTATACAAAGTGTGTAACTAAGACAACTTCTGCATACTCACACCTGCTTTATGAGTTGCTGTTCAGAAAAATGAAGATATTTCAATCGAAATTACATCAGCGATATTTTTGTATACAAAGTGTGTAACTAAGACAACTTCTGCATACTCACACCTGCTTTATGAGTTGCTGTTCAGAAAAATGAAGATATTTCAATCGAAATTACATCAGCGATATTTTTGTATACAAAGTGTGTAACTAAGACAACTTCTGCATACTCACACCTGCTTTATGAGTTGCTGTTCAGAAAAATGAAGATATTTCAATCGAAATTACATCAGCGATATTTTTGATACAAAGTGTGTAACTAAGACAACTTCTGCATACTCACACCTGCTTTATGAGTTGCTGTTCAGAAAAATGAAGATATTTCAATCGAAATTACATCAGCGATATTTTTGTATACAAAGTGTGTAACTAAGACAACTTCTGCATACTCGCACATACAAAGTGTGTAACTAAGACAACT
>CANNZV010005468.1:0-26894 GCA_947561585.1 Caprella mutica
CTTAGATATCTATGAGGTAGCTGCTTGGTACCTATCTTGGATACAAATTGAGCTTAACAGTTTAGTGATTACTATAAGCATTTAGTTTGGGAAACTATCTAGGCTTAGTTTGATTAGTCCTTAAAAATATTAGGACTCTTTCCCATTTGACGACCCCACCCAATTTAATTCAAATTATTTTTTTTTGTCCATAGAATCCGAAAATCAAACCGTTTTTTGTAGAAACTAATAGTTTTTGAGATATGAGGGTTTAAAGTTATTAATTTATTTCCTATGTATTACTGAAGGATTGAGAACTATGAGAACTCGTGTTTTCATTGAAATTAGTCAAACAATATATTTTTTTGGCATGAAGTTTGTTGTATCCGCTAGTTCGTTTTACTGCGCACTTCATGATTGTTTATCCTCATTTACCCTCAGTTTTTATCCTCATTTACCTAGTTAAACAAATGAAGAACTACTTAGATAGATATAACTTAGAGTTGCTAATGTAGTTTGATGTATCCGCTAGGTTGTTGTACTGTACAGTGTACACCTGATGATTGTTCAATGACCTGGCAATACATATATTTTATGTTTAGTCAGTAATAAACTACTAAAGTGTCAATAAGGATTAAATAAATATTAGCTAATTAGCTATAGCTATGATTTGAAATCTTTCTCTCAAAAGTTTGTTTAAATGGCAATTTTAATTTAATCTTTTGACTGACTACTTTCTAATTTTTTTCTAATTTACTATCAATATCTATAGAAGCCAAATTTTTTAAAGTATTAGAAAATTCATTTGCATTTTCTTGTGAACAAAGGCTGTATTGCAGATTGAAAGGTTAGCGCTGGGGTTTTGCTCACCAACTACTAGGTCTTAAGATTTTTGTTTTAGTTTAGACTCTTCAGCTTCATTTTTATCCACTCTTCCTTTTCCTCTTGCATCAGTCTGTTATATATGTCCTTCCTTACTAAGTGACTTAATTTAAGGAGTAGCTTTTCTGCATCATGAGTTTTTTACCTTTCTGGCAGTAGGTCACTCTATTCAGGGAGAAACTTTTCTGACTACTTTTTTAAGATTCGCATTCATTTTCCTTCTGATGTGGATGACATAGATTTGGTTTCAAAAATGGTTGCAAAGATTAATAGCTGCATAAACAGCAAAATGTACAGTAAAATATAACTTTTATTTCAGAAATGTTTCTACCAGTGCTATTTCATATCACCACACGTTCTGTGTTACAAAGGAAGTGGCTCCATTGGTAACATAGTGATTATTCTGCTTCCCGGTCCCCATCGTCCTGATGTCAAATCAAATGGAAATTGCTAGAGTCTAGTAAGTAGCTACACAGTATAGCTAATTTATGTTCTATACCAATTATATAAGTCAAATGCCGATAAATTAAATAAAAAATCTTATATATAATATCAGGGATATTATATCCATATTTTGTATATCGTTACTAGTTGCTTCTTACTGGTATGTATATTGCCTCTTAAAATGTAATTTGAATTTGTTGTAAAAATAAACCATTATTCTATTTTTAAAAAGTTCGTAGCTACATGAAGTAGCTAGAAGTCTTCTCAAATTTATTAGAAATCTATAGCTAAGAGGATATATTGTCATATGAAAATTAATTGAAATCTTCCTGAAGTTCAAGTTTATCATTACTAATTATTTTAAATTTTATGAGAATCAAACTTTTTCTTTCTCTACTGAGCAATTAAATTGCATTACAAAACTCATTCTGAAATATACCTCATTGGACAGAAAATGAACAGATGCTACACATAATTTAAATTTCCATTCAAAATTAATATGAATTAAATCAGTATTGTACTGAAGATTAAGAAAAACAGTTAAAATCATCATCTCAATTACAAAGTTTTATTTCTAATGTATATGCATAACATGTTTTTCTTAATATAGGAACATTGAAGGTACAATTAAATATAATATTCTCTCACTTTCAGTTGAAGAGTGAAAAGGCTATCGTATCGTTCTTGGATGATCCCATTGAGGAATATGGCAGTCTTCTATTGGGCCATTGCTGAGGTAAAGGTTACATTTTTTTTTCACTGAGCATATTTTAAATTCAATTCAGTTGAATTTTCTACACTTTTAATTTTTTAATTGGTTTTGGTGTTCTCTTATCTTCTCCAAATATTGGTTAAATTACTTCTTGAATACTTCATTACAATTGGTATTGGTAGTCGCAATTTCAGTTACACAAAAAACTAAATTTTGTGCACTCGGTAGAGCGCATACCTTCGCCGCAGCTTTGACCCGTTCTCTCCCAAAATTTGATAAACTGCTAACAGGATAATAACCAATCGTCCCACCAAGTTTCATGCAATATGGTTCAATACTTTTGAGTTATAAATGACCTTGACGTTTGACCAGATCGCTCCCAAAATTCTAACAGATGGTTCCTGGACATTGACCAATTGTACCATCAAATTTCAAAAAAATTTGTTGATTACTTTTTGAGTTATTGAGTTACAAATGGCCTTGACCTTTGACCCGATCGCTCCCAAAATCTAACAAAATGGTTTCTGCATATTGACCAATCGTCCCACCAAGTTTCATGCAATATGGTTCAATATTTTTGAGTTATAAAAGACTTTGACTTTTGACCGGGTCACTCTCAAAATTCTACTAGCAGGTCAATGAACATGGACCAATTGCTTCACCAAATTTCAGGCAATTTGGTTGAACACTTTTTCAATTAAGCGAGTAACAAGATGATGAATAATTAAATATACATATATACCACGGCTAAAATATGATCTTCCAGCATTCTTCGAAGTTAAATATTTAATTTAACTAGTATAAATGTTGGGTTCATTTATGTCTTAGTTGTACTTGGTCAATGTATTAACTACTAACGGATTTGATTTCTTGATGTACTTGGCTCTCTTTTATACAATAAAAAATATTATCATTTAATTTCAGATTGAAGATTTTCAGTATGCATGACCTATAAGTTTAGTGCATGTACTACTCCAGCATGGAAAATAGGAGGCAGAAAGCAGAGATAGCATTCACAAATTATCATCTACATCGCAGTTTAAAGTGAGTTCAAATTTAAATATAATTTTCATGGATTTAATTCCATAGAATATGAGAACTCGTCAATACATAATATGTTTAACGTTAGGTACTACACCGTCTTATTGTTTCGGTTATTGAAATCATTTTGTTAGCTACTAAAAATCCTCTTCAACCTGCTTTCCTATAAACTCTTCCTGCTCTTTTACTTTCGCTTATCTCTCGGTAAAAAGGACAGACTATCCTCAGTCAATAATTGCAGCCGGGTAGATTGGCTAGTGTATCATATATGAAATGTTCTTTTTTAAACTTTTCATAGTGTTTGTGATTATGCTAGAGAACCAGATCTCTGCTGTTAAAATCAAACTTTCTATATCTAATGATCACCTGATGAAAATGATCAGTTAAATATTGCTTAAACATTTTCATTCAACTTCATTTCAGTTTATATACTGCTGAAGTGTTTAAATTAATGAAATACTCTTTGATTCGTATTGTTGTAATTTGTATTATGAATTTTCCTGATTATTGACAGTTAAATATCGTTGTTTAAGATTTTTGATCTTTTGCACATAAATTTAAAAAAATTGTATATTATATCAGGGTTGAAATATCTATATTGTGTATTGTTACTAGTTGTTTCTTTCTGTGATGTGACCTCCAAGAGCTCTATTCTAAATCGGAGAAAAGGGTGAATGGAAAAACAGGGAAGCTAGCATCCCTTGGCACCAACTGTTATAATTTGAATTCCCTGTTTTTTATTTTTTCCTTTTTCAACCCTTCTTATCAGATGGTAATTCTAGTGTTATCCTCTTCAAACATAACTGAAAAATATTAGATTTAATTTAGGTTGACTCATAAGCTTCTTCACAACCACCTTCATTTTCGTCTTCTATACGTTTGTGCAGTCACAGGTGCCTGTGTCAGTTTTCGTCAAATTCCAGTACCATAATTTGTGATTTTTTTAAAATAAAAAAACTCTATTTATTTTCAGGAATCCATCATGTGCTTATTATGGGTCATCCGTCTTAAGGAATTATTCGGATAATCAAGAAGCATCGATGGAAAGAAAAATCGCCCTATTAAGCGACCGTTCAAATCCATGGTCTCTTATCTATGCGCTGGTTCGACACTTTGCCTGCGGTAGCATAGTATTCAACCTACTATTTGGAGCGTAATTCCACTGCAACCTCTTTTCCGGGGCCTTTTCCTCTTCGTGTCTCTTTGAATCCATTTCTAGTGGATAGAGACAACTTTTAAACATTTAAAATAAAAACGATCCACCGACAGCTCAACACTTATCTGCAAAGTGATTAGTTTTTAATAACAACCTTCATCATATCTTGTGGCAACATTAATTTCTCTCATCATTTGGCTTTAACAATGTTATAATTTTGCTGAAAATTGGAAAACTCAATTTAATTATTTATATTTCACTTTCTTATGTGACTAAACTGTCGTCTATATTTATATTCTAAAATGTCTTCTTGTAAAAACTATTTATTAGTTCTTAAATATTAAGTATTAGACCTAAATTTTCAGTTTAGAAGTCCTAAAATTCTTTTACATAGGTCTTAATTGAGGGTTCGGCCTCAAGCTCAAAACTGTTAACTTTTGATTGAAAATTAGTTGAATAGTATACTAAGTCAGTTTGAAATAGAATAATGGTTAATAACTGTTTATTAACTTTATTATGAAGATTAAGAGATGGCGAACACTAGTAGAGACACATAGTGAGGACACTGGCCCTATTTGTGTTGATATATTTCAGTGTTTGTGATTTTAGAGACCCATAAAAAGATTGGTAGTTGGAGAAGGCTTAAAATCTGTTCAAAATCTTCAGGTGACTCTGTTCATGAAGCAGTTTTCATTTCAGACTGCTTCTCCAAGCTTTTCCAATCAGTGGTTTGGTAATTAAGTTTCGAAACAAGTTTTAACCTCTACTAAATAAATTTGGAAAACAGAGGATCTCAATCTCCATTAGACTCTTGAGTGTAGAAGTTATTTATAAATTTAAATAAGGTATTCTTTGTCTTATTCGTGCGCTTTAATTTACAGCTCTCATGAATTCAAAAAATATGTTTAGATTATATGGCTCTATTGAATTTGTTATACTGTATGTTCCATTTTATTTCTAATTAACTTTGTTAACCAGACGTACGAAGAGCAAGTCGAAGTAAATATAGCGACTATATCGGAGTGTTTAAATAATAGGACTCATAAATCTAGATTAGGAAACGTGTTGAGTGACGAAAAACCAAAGCCATTTGAACGAAACGTTACCCCTGAACTAATTTATGAAAAGTCAAAGGTACATGCAGTTGGAACTAATGGAGAGCCATTAGTTACAACGCATGGCAACCGAGATATGAAGTGTAAAATATCACGTGACGGAAGCGCTGATAGAAGCCGTGACAGCACATTAAGTGCTGATGTAGAAAACAATTCTCAGACAGTGCCATCAGCACCGAGAAGGTTAGTTAATGCTGACATATCATGTGGAATGTCAGAGTATGAAGACAAAATGACGCAGTTACTAAATGACTTTAGAGACGTAATCACGATCAATGACGAAGAAATCGGGACTACTAGTATATGTAAACACACAATAATATTGAAAGATCCTAATATAGTGATAAACAAGATACCGTATAGAATACCACATAAATTTCAAGAACAACTTGAAGAAGTCAATAAGTCAATGTTAAAGGAAGGAACTATAGAACCTTCAATGTCCGAGTACAACTTCCCGGTTATCGTGGTTCATAAAAAGAATGGGGAAATACGACCCGTAATAGATTTCAGATCATTAAATAAGTGTGTCCATATACAAGGATTTCCTTTACCTAGGGTTGACGACATGCTAGGATCTTTAGGTGGATCAAAGATATTTTCTAGTTTAGATCTGAGGAGTGCATTTCACCAGGTGGAACTCTCCGAGGAGTCTAAAAAACTTACAGCATTTGCGGTAAATGGTAAAAAGTGGCAGTTCAGAAAGCTACCATTCGGTTATGTCAATAGTCCAAAAGTATTTCAAGCAATAATGACAAAAGCGTTAAGTAATGTATTAGGGAAACTATGTTTCGTATTTATTGATGACATCCTAATTTTTAGTCGATCATATGAACAACATTTAAATGATATTGGCCAAGTGCTAATGAATTTACGTGACGCTCATTTGAGATTAAAATTAGAGAAGTGTGAATTCTTTAAACACGAAATAAATTTTCTTGGACATCGAGTCACTACTGAGGGCATCCGATGTATCCAAAACGAAAAACTTAGAGAAGCATCTAGACCAACAGATGTAAAACAACTTCAGCGATTTTTAGGGCTTGCGAATTATTTTCGTAAGTTCGTACCTAAATTTAGTCAGAAAGCCGACCCATTATATAGACTATTAAGGAAGGACACTAAATTTGACTGGACTGACGAATGTGAGGCTAGCTTCACTAGTCTCAAAAATATATTGACATCAGATACGGTTTTAGCTCATCCAAATTATTCCAGACCATTTTATTTATTTACTGACAGCTCAAATACCGGAGTTGGCGCAGCATTGCTACAACCAGATTCGACCAAAAGCAAAACATTAAGACCCATAGCATATTTCAGTAAATCATTAAATTCTACTCAAAAAAGGTACTCCACGACTAAACAAGAGTTTCTTGCAATACATCTAGCTTTAAAGGAATTTCAGTATCTATGTCTAGGATATCCAATTACCATTTTAACTGATCACAAACCCTTATGTGCATTTTTTGGTAATAAACTGCCTTTAGACACAGCGTTAGCCAGGTGGGCAATCGAGGCTAGCACATATGATTGTACCATCAAATATTTTGAGGGTAAACGCAATGTGGTAGCAAATACTCTTAGTAGATTAACTCCTTTAACGGAAGAAACAATAGATGATTGTGAACTTTTAACACCATCTAATGAAAGTTGTAATTCAATTGAAAATTATATAGCAACCACAAGATCGAGGGCGAAGCTAAATGTACCACAAATTATTAACAACAATGACAGTGACTCAGAAACAGACTCAGAAAACGAACAAGAATCAGGTCCATCTAAATTGTATAAAATCAACAAAGAAAAACCATTTCTGAACTACATACCTAAACACGAAGATATAACATGGACTTTAAACAGACTAAAGACTGTACAGTCAAACGACTTTGCTTGTAAGGAAATAATGGATATATTACAGAAAAAACAATTAGGAACATCTAGGAACATAGCTGAATTTTTCATATTAGACGGAATATTATATCGACATCGGAAAATAGATACTCGGGCAGCCAGTATTGTTAATTATGTTATACCAAATGAAATGATCAATTTAGTAATTAATTCAATACATTTTAACACCCATTGTGGTTTAGCTCATACGCTATTTAAATTTCGACTAAAATATTATCATTTTCAAGAAAGATCGGTCATAGAATCTTTTATTAAAAGATGTGACGTTTGCAAAATCCTTAAAGGAAGTCTAGATACACCAATTAAATTAATGTCTGCCCCAGTAGCTAATACACCATTTGAAACAGTTTCATTTGATTTTACAGGACCTTTTATAACAACTGACACGAACAACAAATATATTTTATCAATAACATGTATGTTGACAAGATATAACGAATTACACGCAGTAGCTGACAAATCAACTAACACAGTAATTGATTGTCTAAGTAAAACATTTAGTCGTTGTGGATATCCCAAAACGTTAATGTCGGATTGTGCGAAAGAATTCAAGTCTAACGCAATTAGAACTTTCAGTGAAATACATCAGATATACAAATGTGAGGTATTACCATATTCAGCATATTCCAATGGAATTTGTGAACGTAATAACCAGAGAATTAACAAATTATTAAGATTCTATGTAGCCACAGTAGATCACAATAATTGGGACATGTTTCTCGATATTGTCCAAAACACAATTAACAACCAATTAAATTTGACCTTGAAAGATACACCCTCATACGCTCTTTTTGGGAGAGACACATCACCAAATATTCAAGCAGAAAATTTGGATAACATTTACAATTTAGATACATCAGAATCAATAGTCAAAATCAAGGCCAGACAAGCTCTATTTATTCAAGATCAGATAAGAGCTAACATAATTAATCAATCAAACAAACGCATAATTTACCACAATAAGACACGAAAAGACAAAATTATACAGATAGGTGATCGAGTATTAATTAGAAATCATCAAAAAACACATAAATTACAATTAAATTGGATAGGACCAGGTACAGTATTACAAGTGAAAAAAAACAAAGCTATAATTCAATTAGGACATCAAACGATAACGAGCAATATAAATTATCTAACTAAGTTGGAAAAATTCACAACAAATTAATTAAATAATTTCATTAACATCATTAAACAGGAAATCAAATTATGAGAAATTTGAATATAAACAAACATCATATAGCCCACAAAAGGAACACATAAAACGAAGTAACATGTTACATTTACACGAACACGTGACATATAACACGGTTACATGCAAAGAGTCAGAGAAATGTTTACATTTTTTTTGCTTACGCGAGTCAAACAAACAGAGCATACAATTCATTGTTCAAACTACAATATTTCCTTTGCTCAGTAAGAGAATTATTGTATGTATTTAATTGTATGAATTTTAATTGTAATATTTGTATGTATTTAGTTTAAGTTGATGGGATGAATTATGAATTTTATTAATATAAAATTTCATATAATAATTTTAAGAGGATTAATTTTTTTTGTTGTATGCATGTTAATTTTAAATTTTGTGTTTATATGTTGGGTAACGAATAAGATGAATTATATTCTGTAAACGTAGTAGTAAAATTGTTTGAAATCAGAATGAAAATTTGAAAAAAAAAAAATATATATATATATTCAAATTTAGGATGAAATACTGAAATAATTTAAAAGCAAAAATGATTAATTCAAAATGTGACTGAAATCTGATAAAATACCTAAAAAATGAACAGGGGCCATGATCTAACAGTATCGTTTTGATTTCAGTGACCGTGAGGCAGTGAGGACACAGCTATTCACACAGCCAACAGCTCCTCAGCCATAAACAGCCAGTGACTGACTCTCAGCCACTCACAGCCGGTTGACACACAGAACTGTAATTCAAGGTCGTGAGAAGTAATCAGCTGGAGCGATGGGATAGTCTCAGAGCAACTATGACCTGAACTCAGTAGTGGAGCTGATACAGAAATCAACTTCGATGAACAAGGCTCATTTGGAGCAGACCATTAAAAACATGGGGGTCTACAAAGTACGACCTAATACCAGATTTGTTCAGCGACATTTTGGTGTTAAGCCTAACATTGCTAGTTGTGATGATATTGGTATGTGGTTACAATCAGTCAAGAAAGATGAAGTCCGATGAGGATATGAAAATGTACGAAATGCGGAATTTGAGGTCTAAGATGGCGACTGAGGCCTTTAATCAGATAAAACGCGGTACCCCTTTAGATCAGGGGAACTAGGTGGAACAGTAAATGTATTTAATGATCAGGCAGTTAATATACAGGCGACAACAATTATAGTAATGCCTCAGGCAAAACGAAAGCCAAAAAGCGAAATTACCAAAACTAAACCTAACAGCATTTATGATTTTTTTTCTCAAACTAAATTTGATCATTATTTTAATTTTTTTTTAATTTTAAGTTTGGGTAATTTTAAGTGAAAATTAATAATAATCGTTTTTTCAATTGAATTTAATTTTAAGTTTAATTTTTTTTTCGGTGTTAATTTTAAGATTTAAATTTAAAGATCACAACTGTCTCAAAATTTGATAAAGATGATCAAAATTCATATAAATTCAATTACGAATATAAATTCATTAAAAGGTCATAAAATACGATATCATAACATATGATAAATTAAAATGAAAAATTACTTTTATCAATAAAGAAGGAAGTTTATTAAAATAAAACATAACTAAGTTAATTAAATATATTTCTTATAAATGAAATTTTTTTTTTTATTATAAATTTTTTTTAAATGTAAATGCAGTAACAATTTGTGTAATGTATTGGAGTGATCAAAGGTCTCTGTTAATATTTAGACTAAAAATCTACATATTAGGAGGGGAGGGGTGTGATCTCAAATAGATTAGGCAAGTTATTACGTTTATAAAATGAAAAAGTTGTTACATTTTGAACTGAGACATATTAGGTAGGAGTAACTTAGATTATTTTGAGAATAAATAAAAATATTGTTAAAGCAAAATTAAGATTGTATAGGTAAGATTAAAAATTTAAGAAAATTTGGTGAATGCACATTAGTCTTACATATTTCTAGAACGAATTAAAACTCAAATTTTTCAATTTTCTAATAATGTATTTATTACCGGTTCGAGAAATTTCAAGAGATCCAAAACACATGTTTCCACTAACAGCGTGAGCGTCTGAACATTGTTCAATATAGAGTAACAATGGGTAGACATACCAGCTGGCAGTTTTGGAAAAATGTGAATTGTAACTTTGAAATATTCGGAAGGGGGGAGCGATGTGGTAATGTAAACACAGCAATTGTGTATGCATTACTATCATCACGAACCTATATGATTGTAAGTAAGTGACAGTCAAGTCAGTTACCGATTCGCTCTCGTGAGCTACACACCTTATCTCCTGTTCGTAGTTATTTGAGACCTTAACTTGCGAGCGTTCTAGTGGAGATATTCTTTGTAATAACATGTGCTTGACCAATGAATATATTCTCTTTAAGTGTTAATTACTTTACCATTATTACCCTTAAATACAGTTAAGCTTGGACCAGAGGCCTGAGGTCGGAACCATAGTGGCAAGGTGGTTCTAGGGCATGGTACCATGAGTATTTAGTAGAAAGAGATATATAAAGAGAAAGGAATCTGAAAATACTTTATAGAGTAGGATCCTAATCACTTAGAGCCCATACACTGAAACGTTATAAGGAAGTAAACCGATAACGTCACACATATTAACAGAAGTTCTCTCAGAGCTTATAAGATTTTCGTATATGTTATTATAAAATTACTAAATTGTTTTAGAGTCGGTCTGCTTCTGTACGTTTCTTGTATTTATTTTTCTAGTTTTAGGTCTTGTTTCTTTCTATTTATATGCAGTTGTGCTTGTTAAATCGTTCTAATGTTAATAAATAATAATCTTATTATCGTTTTTTTTAGTGTTCAATTGAATTAATCCACCCGTCTTACGCCGTGGTATATCCCTCGGCTAAATGACGGAGGAAATCTACCGTCGCACGCCGTGGTATATCCCTCTGTTAAATGACAGAGGAAATCCCCCGTCGCACGCCGTGGTATATCCATCTGCTAAATGACGGATAAAATCCCCCGTCGTACGCCGTGGTATATCCCTCTGTTAAATGACGGAGGAAATCCCCCGTCGTACGCCGTGGTATATCCCTCAGCTAAATGACGGAGGAAATCCTCCGTCGTACGCCGTGGTATATCCCTCGGTTAAAAGACGGAGGAAATCCCCCGTCGTACGCCGTGGTATATCCCTCGGTTAAATGACGGAGGAAATTCCCCGTCGTACGCCGTTGTATATCCCTCGGCTAAATGACGGTGAAAATCCCCCGTCGTACGCCGTGGTATATCCCACTGCTAAATGACGGTGGATTTCCTCCGTCGCGTGACGTGGTGTACCCCACAGCGGCACGCCGTGGTTTATCCGTGGTTTAGCCGTGGGGACGATGTGCAGATTACGAGGGATAGCCGTCGTGCCGCCGTGGGATTTTAGATCATCCCACGTCGTACCCCACGGCGAAAATCCCTCTCAGATGTACCCCACGTCAAAATTACTACGGCGTACGCCGAGGGATTTTTCATGAAATGTTAGCTGGGTAGTGATGTGTTGGTCAAATTTTTATATAATTGTAACATCCTTAAAAATTTCGTTCTCTATGAGTTCAAATTAAAGAAAATGTTTTGAGGCCACGACTTAGAATACAGATGAAAGCTTTGTGATGAAAGTTCAAAGTAATGAATGCATTAATTAATTAAAATTTGACCATATATTAACTCTCACTCAGTACCTAAATATAGGTCATAATAGTTGAGTAATCAGTTTGATATTTTGACTTATATTATTGTGTTTCATTGAACAAACAGGAATTTTGTGCTCTGTGAAATATTTTTAGCAGTAGGGTATATGTTCCAAGTTATTAATAGCCCAGCAAACATGAATGTATCTATTCGATGTCTAAACGACTCTGTATAACCTCTCTTCCGACATCGAATTCCAGTAACAAATTAGACATGGTGACATCAAGTAGACATCAATCCGATATCCGTTTGCACCGCTAAACCGCATCATATTAAGTATATTTGGGATCGAAGCGATACCGTTAAAACAGCGTTGAATAGAAAGGTAAATTACGACATCTAGCTAACATACATAGGGATTCTGCATCGAACAGACGTCTAATTATATATCTAATAGGCTTCGTAACGATATCCACTTGCATCCAATAAATAAATTAAAATTGAAAACTCTTACTTCATTGATATAACGTACTGTACGTTTAGGTGCATATCAATTTGATTTATGTTACATAATGTTATATATAAATTAAATGGGAAGAAATGAAGTGATGAGTCCAAGTATCGTTCGTGGGTCTATCCGTCCTCATGCCAGCAGCTCTGTCACTTTGCTACCGTGGACGCATTTTACTATACATTTTTTTGATATTAACGGATCCGGAGATACTTAAAGAAATTTTAAAGTGAATAGAACAATACAGGCAAGCACCGCTTTTATATCCAAAATCACAACTTATTCTTATTTCAAACAGTTATGAGTTGGTCAAATTTTTATATAATTGTAACTCCTTAAAAATTTCGTTCTCTATGAGTTCAAATTAAAGAAAATGTTTTGACGACTTAGAATACAGATGAAAGCTCTGTGATGAAAGTTCAAAGTAATGAATGCATTAATTGAAATTTGACCATATACTAACTCTCATTCAGTAAATAAAGGTCATAATAGTTGAGTAATTAGTTTTACATTTTGACTTATTTAATTGTGTAATATAAAACAGGAATTTTGTGCTCTGTGAAATAATTTTAGTAATACGGTATATGTTCCAAGTTATTAATAGGGTCTATATTTTCGAACACGTGATAAAGAAAAATATAATAATTATTATTTAATTAGTAACATAATAGCTGAAGGTATGATACCAATTGAAATAAAAGTTAAATAATGATTATTATATATAGATTTATTGAATCCGATTACAACTTTATAAGTTTAATTATCTATAATGTGAATCACTGAATTTTAATCGTCTCATTTGCAGCTTTTGGCACTAGCTGAAAGCTCAAGTTATCGGATATGGGGTTCCGCATAATTTACGTAGAAAAATTATTTATATAATGATTTTTATTTGTAAACTTGTATTTTACGTACTGGTATCATGGATGCCAATTTAGGTAAGAATTGAATAATGTTAATTATTATATTTATTTCTTACATATTCGAAAATGTGGAACAGTCCGATAACACAGAATTTACTCTAAAACGGAACATGTTAAATAGCCATCAACTTTTAATTATTTACGTTTAGTAGAGGTTTAACGTCTGCTTCGGAACCAAAGGCCATGTCGCTGACGTCAAAAGGAAATGAAATACAAGGGACTGGAAGAAGCAGTCAGAAAGGAAAGTGGCTCCATGGACCAAGTCACGATGCTCATGGATGCTGAAAAGCTACTCCGTGAATGCTGTCACTTACCGAGGATGTGACAAAAATGGTCACAAGCACCGGTGGAAAGAATGGAAGAGGAAAATGAAGAGGTAATAGTAAATGAGGTCTACGAGCCTACTTAACACAAAATCTAAGCCTCGTACGTAATTGTGGAGCGTAACCCTAGCGCTATCCTCTAAAACTGCATGGAGAGTTAAAAACAATATACACATGGTAAACATAAAATAGACAATACATTATCCAAATTACAACCGTTTGGGTCCCAAGGGAAGCCACCCTACTTCTCTTCTATTCACCAAAGACAGCTTCAGGAACCCCTCGGGGCTTATTATAAGCAGTTTAGAATAGATTCATAACAATAAATGCACTGGCCATCGAAAAATCACTTATTGGTTATCCATTTCATTTTTACGGTACTGGAGGAACAATATATTCAACAACCGATGTTCCAGTATCGCTTACTTTACGTTAATCCAGTGTACAATCGCACTTGCTTGCCAATGTCCGATCGTACCTTTACAACTGCCATAGTCTCATATAAGTGAATAAATTATTGGGTATGATTTAAAGGGAGCACAACGTACAATATATAGAAAGCTGAAAGGTACAATCCAATTGAATAGAAATAATTCCTACGTTTCTATACGCATTATAAAGCAGGAAGATAAGAAAATGAATTTCCAAATTTTAAACGATTTTTTAAAACTACGTACTATCTGTTTTCGCACTTCTGGTCGAAGTATAAATTCAGATATCGTTTGGAAACAGACATGCCGACGTCAAGATGATGTTTTTAAAACCATGTATCGGTTTTCGTGTTTCTACTCGAAGTTTAAATTCAGATATAATTTAGAAACAGACATTCCGATATCTACTATGAGTCGAAATGGTTACTAAGTCGATACCCACCGTTAGCGCTACGAATTCGACAGCAAACGGCATCGAATCGACATTCATATGTTTGTTGGGAAGTTACCGGATATGGGGTTCCTTATTTTATTTATTTCTAATTTCTAATTTTGTATTTACGTACTGGTATCATGGATACCAATTTAAGTAAGAATTGAATAATGATAATTATTATAGTTATTTCTTACATATTCGAAAATGTGGAACCGTCTGATAACACAGAATTTACTCTAAAATGGAACATGTTAAATAGCCCATCAACTTTTAATTATTAACGTTTAGTAGAGGTTTAACGCCTGCTTCGGAACCAGAAGCCATGTCGCTGATGTCAAAAGGAAATGAAATACAAGGGACTGGAAGAAGCAGTCAGAAAGGAAAGTGGTTCCATGGACAAAGTCACGACGCTCATGGATGCTGAAAAGCTACTCCGTGAATGCTATCACTTACCGAGGAATGTGACAAAAATGGTCACAAGCACCGCTGGCTGCACTAAAGGATGGAAGAGGGAAATGAAGAGGTGATAGTAAATGAAATCTACCCCTCGGGGCTTATTTACATTAAGTAGTTTATAATAAATTAATAACAGTAAATGCACTGGCCGTCGAAAAATCACTTGATTGGTTATCCATTTCATTTTCACGGTACTGGAGGAACACTAACACTGTTCAACAACCGATGTAATTCCAATATCGCTTACTTTACGTTGACGGTTGATCCATTGTACAATCGCACTATTGTGGCAATGCTCGATCGTACATTTACAACTGTCAACTGCCGTAGTCCCCTATAAGTGTATTAATTATTACCTTCGCAATCTTGCGGAAGGTTATATTTTCATCGGATTTTATTTATTTATTTATTTATCATCTTGTTATTCGCTTAACTGAAAAAGTGTTCAACCAAATTGCCTGTAATTTGGTGAAACGATTGGTCCGTGTCCAGTGACCTGCTGTTAAAATTTTGGGAGTGACCCGGTCATTTATAACTCATTTATAACCCGGTCATTTATAACTCAAAAAGTTTTGTACGATATTGCATGAAACTTGGTGGGATGATTGGTCAATATACAGGAACCATTTTGTTACATTTTGGGAGCGATTGGGTCAAAGGTCAAAGATCAAGGTCAAGGCCATTTATAACTCATTGACTCAAAAAGTATTCAACCAAATTGTCTGAAATTTGATGAGACGATTGGACAATGTCCAGAAACCATCTGGTAGAGTTTTAGGAGCAATCGGGTCAAAGGTCAGAGATCAAGGTCAAGGTCATTTAGAACTCAATAACTCAAAAGGTATTGAACCAAATTGCATGAAACTTGGTGGGGCGATTTTTTATTATCCTGTAAGCAGTTTCTCAAATTTTGGGAGAGAACGGGTAAAAGCGGAGGCGAAGGTATGCACTCTACCGAGTGCACATAATCTAGTTAGGTATATAGTTTAAAGGGAGCACTACGTACGTTATACAGAAAGGTACGATCCAATTGAATAAAAATAATTCCTACATTTCTATACGTATTATAAAACTGGAAGAGAAGAAAATGAATTTCAGAATTTGAAACGATTTTTTTAAAACTACGTATCTGTTTTCGCACTTCTGGTCGAAGTATAAATTAAGATATCGTTTGGAAACAGACATGCCGACGTCAAGATGATGCTGTTAAAACCATGTATCGGTTTTCGTGTTTCTATTCGAAGTGTAAATTCAGATATCATTTAGAAACAGACATTCCGATATCTACTATAAGTGGAAATGGTTGCTAAGTCGATACCCACCGTTAGCGCTACGAATTCGACAGCAAACGGCATCGAATTGACATTCATATGTTTGCTGGGAGGGTCTATATTTTCGTGATAATAATGATAAATATTATATTTATTTCTTACATATTCGAAAATGTGGAACCGTCCGATAACACAGAATTTACTCTAAAATGGAACATGTTAAATAGCCCATCAAATTTTAATTATTTACGTTTTGTAGAGGTTAAACGTCTGTTTCGGAACCAATGGCCATGTCGATGACGTCATAAGGAGATGAAATACAAGGGACTGGAAGAAGCAGTCAGAATGGAAAGTGGCTCCATGGACAAAGTCACGACGCTCATGGATGCTGAAAAGCTACTCCGTGAATGCTGCCACTTACCGAGGAATATGACAAAAATGGTCACAAGCACCGGTGGCTGCACTCAAGGATGGAAGAGGGAAATGAAGAGGTGATAGTAAATGAAGTCTACGAGCCTACCTAACACAAAATCTAAGAATTCATACGCAATTGTAGAGCATAACCATAGCGCTATCCTCTAAAACGCATGGAGAGTTAAAAAAAACTATAAACATGGTAAACATAAAATAGACAATACATAATTTAAATTACAACAGTTTGGGTCCCAAGGGACGCCAGCCACCCCACTTCTCTTCTATTCACCAAAGACAGCTTCAGGAACCCCTCGGAGCTTATTTACAATAAGCAGTTTAGAATAGATTCATAACAATAAATGCACTGGCCATCGAAAAATCACTTGATTGGTTATCCATTCATTTTCACGGTACTGGAGGAACACTGTTCAACAACCGATGTTCCAATATTTCGCTTATTTTACTTTGATCCATTGTACAATCGCACAAGAGCGTGCCAATGCCCGTGATCGTACCTTTATAACTGCCGTAGTCCCCTATAAGTTTGTTAATTATTGGGTATATGGTTTAAAGGCAGCACTACATACGTTAAAGAGGCATTAAATTTTGTAAAAAAATGTCATTTTTTCTAATAAAACGATTGCTTAGTAAGAATAAAGCATTCATGTAGAATTGTAATGTTCAATAAAATCTAATAATGGAAATATATCCATTTATATATAATTAATTTCTTAACAAATACTAACGGTGATGGCGCCACAATCAATGTCGCCATCTTGTAAACAAACAAATGGAGATAAGTTTCTACCTAGATTCTAGCTTAAGTGAAGAGATGGCTTTATTTTTAAAAAGTTATGCCTTCTTGTCTTGAATCTTTCAACCATTTTAACGCAAAAAAAGGTTAATTACTGCATACACAAATTAATATGAAAACAACAAATATACTTACGTACATACTAATGAGTACGGTAATACTTCCGCTAGGTGTCGCTAATTTTATTATATACTTTTTATATGAACTTCTTAAAAATAAACGAGCATTCAAATATTACATAATTAAATATTCTGAATCGATTTAAAACAAATTTGGCGATTGTTTGATTTTAACTTTACTATCTCTTTAAATAGAAGGGTACAATCCAATTGAATAGAAATAATTCCTACATTTCTATACGTTTTATAAAATAGGAAGATAAGAAAATTAATTTTCAAATTTGAAGCGATTTTTTTAAAACTACGTATCTGTTTTCGTACTTCTGGTCGAAGTATAAATTCAGAAATCGTTTTGAAACAGACATGCCGACTTCAAGATGATGCTGTTAAAACCATGTATCGGTTTTCGTGTTTCTACTTGAAGTGTAAATTCAGATATCATTTAGAAACAGACATTCCGATATCTACTATGAGTCGAAATAGTTGCTAAGTCGATACCCACCGTTAGCACTACGAATTCGACAGCAAACGGCATCGAATCGACATTCATATGTTTGTTGAGTAGTA
Organism: Caprella mutica; assembly: GCA_947561585.1. Taxonomy (NCBI): domain Eukaryota; kingdom Metazoa; phylum Arthropoda; class Malacostraca; order Amphipoda; family Caprellidae; genus Caprella; species Caprella mutica. The sequence continues at coordinate 18,310 of CANNZV010005468.1, forward strand.
AATTAGTTCTATTTCATGAAACAGGAATTCGACCAGTACCTACAACTCCTTTATAATGAAGTCATGTGTAGTGAACCATTTTGATTTTTAAGAGTTCTGAGAAATATGAAATACGTTGAATAATGAATTTATTTGAAAAAAAGAAAATATTTTGTATAGTCTACCATGAAAATTCCAGTTTTCTATTCATCTCTCATATCCTCTGCAGTGAACTAAACCCTCTGAGTGAATATAGTTAAAGTTCACTTTAGAGGAGCACTATATACTGTATCAGTCAGTGTGACAAAAATGTGCCTCATGACACTACACTCGGCCAACGTACCCGGAAATATGGTCATGTGTGAAGATAACGATATCGTGATATAAAATATCGAATGAAATTATATCTTAGAGTGATAGAAACGTGCGTCACGCATTTTAGAAAAAAGATAATAGAAAATATAAATTAGTGTGACAATATCAATTGCATAATATAATTTTGAATAGAATTATGCGTTTGCGTGATAGAAACGTGCGTCACGCAACTTAGAAAAAATATAACAGAAAATATAAATTAGCGTGACAATATCAATTGCATTATATAATTTTATAGAATTATGTGTTGACGTGATAGAAACGCGTGGTGCGCAACTAATTGGAAGGATTACGACATATATAAATTTTCGTGACGATACATCTAATATACAGGGTGGGTCAAAAAAGCGGAAACCAACTTTGATTTGATATATCTCAGAAACTACTTACGTTATGAATTTTCTAAAATTACTATTGTGTTCGTCTACTTTTTTTTACATAAACGCTGAAATATTCAAAACTATTCATACATCATTATTGATGCTATAGTGATTATAGTAAAAGGTGTCAAAAGTATACTTGCGCACAAACATATAGTTATGAAGATTGTTTTTAATTACAGAAAAACACGACAATCCTTTATATATGTACATATATAGCAAAGCCTTAACATTCTTAAAGCTACTCCGTGAATGCAGTCACTAACCAAGGAATGTGACGAAAAGGGGCACAAGCACCGGTAGCTGCACTCACGGATGGAAAAGGAAAATGAAGAGGTGATAGTAAATGAAGCCTTCGAGCCTATACCTAACACAAAAATCTAAAACTTCGTAGTTGAAGAGCATAACCCTAGCGCTATCCTCTAAAACTGCAAGTAGCGTTAAAAAATGATGAACATGGTAAAAATATAAAAATAAAATCCATAATCCCAATTACAACAGTTCGGGGCCAAAATGACGTCACCCCTCCCCCCCCCCTTCTTCCATTCACCACATACAGTTTCAGGATAGAGTCCCTGGGGCAATTTACACTCAAAAAAGTGATATAGGAAGTTGCATTGGTGATAAATATGATTGTTAGATGTCTATAACTACCAGTAATTAAAATAATGCTGATTAATTTAATATACGACGACTACTCTCAAACAGCGTGCACTTTCACACACTCAAAACGGCAGCATCAAGAAGCATAATATTGAAGAACATCAAAAGAAGATAAAAACTGCAGATATCCTCCCACTTATGAGCATCCTCCATAGATCCACCAACAAATCCGAGCTACAACTTGCAGAAGCATTATTCATCAAAAACGAAAAACCACCCATCAATAACAAGAACGAAGGCGATACAAGAATTCTACATATATTTTAACAAACATCGCCTACCTGATCCTAAAGATGTCATTTCTTGCTCCTCTTTCAGTCATTTAAACTTTCACCATCATACAGTTAACATGTGTCCCTTGTACTCAGTTCCATATTGTTTAGTTAGCATTTTTTTATTAGTCATTCTATATTATAGTATTTTTTTGTTCTCTCTGTCATTCTTTCTATTTTACAGTATGTGATTCACTTTCTTTTCTCCTCTATAATATAGTTTTCATTAAGTCAGCTCTCATATTACCGATCAATTTATATTACCGATCAATCCATATTACCGATCAATTCATATTACCGTACAATCTATATTATCATTTTTTTTTCTTTACTTTATACTTTTTATTTTCCATATTCAATCCTGAAATAACTCAATAATTTAGTAAATTCATTCATTAACTATATATTAAACTCTTCATGTTATTTCAGATAAATGTTTTTAGCCTGATGATTAAAAAAGTATTTTTTCGAAACGTTGCAACATTTTAACTCTTGTTATTTTTTTTTTAATAAAAATCTTAAATGCCCACTCAAAAGTTTTTAACCATCTGGTTGTCGAAAATTATTCTAAAAATATCAACTAATGAAATTAAACACCTATTCAGAAACTTGGAAAAAGCATCCATAAAATTAGTAACTCTAAAGGCTCATCGACGTTTCAATGAAACTTGTCTCAATAATAACCTGTTGCCTTCCTACACTGAATTTAATATCTGTTCTCTTAATATTCGGAATTCAGCTACTAATAGTAGTTACTTCAAATTAACATGTTTGCTGTTGTCAACCAATTAAACTATGCTTTATTTACCTCACTTTAGACAGATAAAAAAGCAAGAAAGGCTGTGAATTGTATATATACTATATATCTTCAAACAGTTGCAATTTTCACTCGTAATCAACTCCCAACGAATGAAGCCGTTATGAAGTATATTCTTCATATTAAGAGAGAATCAATCACTCGGTATTTTTATTCAATAATAAGTAAATATCTTCCAGATATGGCAATCATCCAGTCTACCTAGAGTACCATTTGTTAAAATATTTGAAATGCTCAAGGATTATCAGTCACCAATATTATATGAGCAACTCAAACCAATTAAAATTCACATCATCTTTTTTTACACTAAAATATGTAATTCAAAACTGAAACTAAAAACTATGATATTGGTAGTTGCAAGTGAAATAATTTGGAACGTATGGTTCTTGAAATGGAAAAACAATTTATTGAGGACCATTTCATTTCAAGTTCCTGAAAAAAGCTGAGTGTAATAAAAGCGGGGTTTTGTCTTCATTTACATTACTCATATACAAATTCTAATTCCATACATTTACAGTGATATCCATTAATAATAACTTCAAAGACGATATGACAAAAGCTTCAGCCCCCCAAAATTCTTTTTACGGATACTAAGGGTAAATCTCAATTCCGTATGCAGTATATATGTAAAAGCGTCATAACTTCAGCAAGAACTATCGTATCTTTTTTTTTTTTTTTTTAACTAAAGCAGATTGTACCAGCTACCAATTTAGTTTGTTTTTATATTCCTTGTAGTTTCTTTACAGAGTGGCCATACCTAATAAGAAAAGGGTGGTGAAATTGCTCTTGTGAGAGGTATTTAATTATTAAAGAATATCTAAATGAGTTTGTTTACCCAGTATTTACTAAGTTGTAGCAAAGAAACAATTGCATATTATGAAGATCTAGTGTATATATATATATACATTGTGTACCGAAAATAACCATTATTACCCCTTTTTCACGACACATTTTTTCGCCCGTTTTCTGACTGCTTTCATTAATCTTCTGATCACACCAGAATTAGCTTTCAAGAAATTCACACCATGCATTATTTATACATTTATTTGATTCAGACTAGCAGGTGGGGAGTAGCTCATTATTTTAAAAATATGTGAAATAACCCCACAAGCAATAACCGCAAATAGTGAGGATTTAAATATGATTTAGAAAAAATAAATGCTACATAATTTCGGTGACTTGTAATCCGTTCCTTTTGAAGTTTTGAAGTTTTGAAGTTTCCCCATAAGTAGTTGATTTCTCCACATCACTGCTCTATCCCCGTGATGACTGGATACCTGAAATTTAAGAAATAAATTCTTCAAATACCCACTACACAGCCATTTAATCATATACTACTCACGATTTACAATCCTAGCCTTTAAATACTGGCTTCAATTTGTAAGTAATAAATAAACAATGTATAATACTAATTCTATTCATTCCCATATAGGGGGGAACTGGGAGCATTCGGACACTTTTGGAGAAAAATGAATAATTCGCAGACTCATTCGAATTTAACTATATAATGATTTCTGTATGTAGATAAATCATTTTACTTCAATTTTATTAAAACTGTTTCACAGTTTAAACCTCCATTCGAAAGTTATATGACAAAATGTAAGAGATTCAAGTGTCCGAATGCTCCTTCCTAGAGGGAGACTTAGGATAAACTGGGAGGATGATTCGGACAACATTAAATGGTTAAAACATTGGAAATTTGGGTAATTAAACAATAGGATTGAATTCGGATCTACTAATTTAATTGAAATAAACCATAATGACTTGTTATTCACAGTAATAATTCATCGTATTTGAGATTTTATCATAATAATATTATTGTAATGATTGAACATTTTCTCCAACAAAATATAGATAGCCCATGAGTAATAAATGTGAAATTATCCTTATATTTAATAGTTATACATCACAAGCAAATTGTATAACTATTGCCTTCTACTTTGGGTATAACTGTTTCCTTTTTCTTTGAATTCACTAAAATTAGTAAATTACATCATAAATAATTCATCAAATGTTTAAAGTATAGTCCATAAGTGTAGATCTTGCTACACCTCCAATTTCAGCAGTTTTTCTGACAGATAAACCTTTTGGAATTCATGAAAAGTTTTTTGAATACCTTCTTTATTACGTCCTCTATCAGTTTTCCTTTTATAATGAAAAGGCATGCATCGTATTCATCGTATTCATGAATACGATCTACAAACTGTCAAAAAAAGACACTAATATTCAAAGTTGCAACTAATCTTATAAACGAATTCTATGTCAATTAAAATAATGTACTTCAAGTTCAGAATGTCCTTTTTAATAAGTATTACTTCAATAAATTGTAATGGTGGACTGAATCGGATACAGAGGGAAGGTTCGGACGGGGTACGGTCAAGAGCCCCCCCGGTCATGAGCCCCCCCCGGTCATGAGCCCCCCCGGTCATGAGCCCCCCCGGTCACGAGCCCCCCCAGGTCATGAGCCCCCCCCCCCCCCCCGGTCACGAGCCCCCATTTCCTGTTTTTTTAATCATTATTTAACTAGTTAAACAAATGAAGAACTACTTAGATAGAAATAACTGAGAGTTGCTAATGTAGTTTGTTGTATCCGCTAGTTTGTTGTACTGCACACTTCATGATTGTTTAAAGACCTGGCAGGGGGGTTAGGGGGGCGGTACGCCCCCCGATATACAAATATTTTATGTCTAATCAGTAATGAACTACAAAATTGACAATAGGATTAAATAATATAGGTAAATAAGGATTTTAAAACAGGGGGCTCGTGACCGGGGGGGCTCTTGACCGGGGGGACTTATGACCTAGGGGGGCTCATGACCGGGGGGGGCTCTTGACCGGGGGGGGGCTCTTGACCGGGGGGGGGGCTCATGAACGGGAGGGCTCTTGACCGGGGGGGCTCTTGACCGGGGGGGCTCTTGACCGGGGGCTTACGACCTACACCCGGTTCGGACACCCAAATGACACTTCAAAATTAAGAATATCTCCATTTTTTCTTATTTTATTTGTATTATTTTTTTAACACACTAAACCTAACATAAAATATTGATATAATTCATATCTTTTAGATTTAGAGCCAGTTTCGTATTCATATAGTCCACACACGATCCAATTGAATCACGAAAAATTACATCAATATTGAAGAAAACAGTAAATTACACCTCGGGGGCGAAATACTACATCTCTGCACTGGATCTTTCAAATAGCTGACGGCTAACACGTCGCACACATTCAGTTGCAATAAGAGGTAATTCCAACAATTATAAACATGTTTAAACGAGTTGTCCGAACCATCCCTCTGTCCGAATGCTCCCGGTTCTCTCCTAATGACCAAAAACTCATAATTCAATAATTTTCATGAGATTAATTAAGTTTAATAAGATTAATTAAGAGGGTTTCAGCATTCTTTAAATATCTTTGTGGATGAAATAAGTAAAGAAAATAAATCTTCAAAACTAACATCTTTTGATAATGTAGCTCCTACACGGAAAACGCTGCCATAGCGTTATTTCAGTAGCAGGTCAGTTTAGGGTTTCATTTCATCACTACTCGAGCATAAACTTCTACTCACCATGTTTATAATAAGGGTCATATATCTCAATCTTCGTAGCTTAGCATTAAGTATAGTTGGTTAGCTATAGCTAAAAACGCATTCTGATGATAGAAGAATTTATATGACTGATGAAGATTAGATAGATGTTAGATGCTCACTGTAGGAAGGAGATATGACAACTGAAATATCGTCCCAAACGTTCCACAAACATAGGTGCGAAAACCGATGTTGCCGGATTTCTGTGGATGAATATTGGAAACTGAAGAATATGGGAAACTGTGTACTGGAATTTGGTTTACTGTGTGTTTAATAAGGTAGCTTTGTTGAAATATTATTTCCCTTTGAATATTAAGTAATCCAATATCTATATAGTTACTACTGTAAAAATGAATTTCCCCTCAACTCAACGCCGTTTTTTTCTAAATTAAAATGTTCCTTGAATGTGTTTTTAACTGAATAATATTTCTTAAAAGTATAAAAATACAAAATTCCCATTAAGTTTTTGCATGGCAGTTTTTTGCATGGCAGTTTTCCGCTTGCGCAGTTTTACGCCTGGTAGTTTTCCGGACACCCCACAAACATAGGTGTGAAAACCGATGTTGCCGGATTTCTGTGGATGAATATGGGAAACTGAAGACGGCTAATCCATTCATTGCTAGATAACTATTTGCAATTGCCAAGTATTCATATGAATTCATATATAAATCAAGCAATAATGGAGTCGCTGTAAGTTAAGGAATTATATCATACATTTATCCCTAACTCATACCAGTAGTTACTATATTAATATTGTATTTACAATACCTTCTAAGTTAATTTTCAATATCAATGTAAGTTGATATTGATATCAATATCAAAGCATTCACATATATAATTGTTAGTCATAAATATTTATTATTCATTGTCTTTTAGATATAGTAATACGGGAGTCAGTTATTAAAACTATTTAATACTGACGCACGTATCGATTTTTACTGAATTATTGTTCTAGAGGAGTTCACGCTGCCGTCTCGTTTTATATGCAAAGGAAAACTATGTCGAAATATTTTAACAGTGACTACGTCATTCTTCTCTCATACCTAACATCAAATTCCAAAGAGAGCTAACTAATTAATTAATACTTCATCTGACAATTTATAACGGATGATAACTAGGCAAATCATTTAAATTACCCTAATCTGTGTTTTACTAGCAAAGATATGAGCATCTCCAATTATTTCAAGCTACCATTTTTAATTTTTCAAGTTTTTTTGTACTGCTTTGCTGCTGCTACTGATATCTAATAAATCTACTGCTACTGGTGAGTGTAGATACAAGTTGCTGCTAATTTATATTGCTGCTTCCATTTCTACACATCCTATTATTATAGTGTTAGTCATACTCTACACGAATCAACCTACTGATAACTCTGCATCAAACTGGTCTTTTATATTCTGCCAGATCATTTCATCACTTGATTAGTTTGTCATACCTGGTTCTCATTCATATAGTAACTGAGGAAGTCCATATTTTATCCTAAATCTGAGGTTTATTGACTCAAAACTCTACCTACCATGGTGCTTAAATTTCCTCTTGACTCCTGCTGAAACCTTCTGTGCAGTATCTTTTATTACACAAAGCAGAAGAACATTCTCAAGAGAATCCGATGTCTCATTTTGCTAATTACCAAGTGATTTGATTTGTTTGAATACATGTCTTGATTACATAACTAACAATTTCATTTAAAAACCAAACAATTATTTTCAGTTCAGCCAATGAAAATTGGAGCCATAGTTAAATGGAGACAATAAAGATTAACAAAATACTAAGACTCACTGTGATGATGTACTATCAGAGAAAAGAGTCACTGTGATGATGTACAATCAGAGAAAAGAGTCACTGTGATGATGTACTATCAGAGAAAAGAGTCACTGTGATGATGTACTATCAGAGAAAAGAGTCACTGTGATGATCTACTATTAGAGAAAAGAGTCACTATGATGATGTACTATTAGAAAAAAGAGTCACTGTGATGATGTACTATCAGAGAAAAGAGTCACTGTGATGATGTACTATTAGAGAAAAGAGTCACTGTGATGATGTACTATCAGAGAAAAGAGTCACTGTAATGATGTACTATTAGAGAAAAGAGTCACTGTGATGATGTACTATCAGAGAAAAGAGTCACTGTGGTGATGTACTATGAGAGAAAAGAGTCACTGTGATGATGTACTATTAGAGAAAAGAGTCACTGTGATGATGTACTATCAGAGAAAAGAGTCTCTGTGATTATGTACTATCAGAAAAAAGAGTCACTGTGATGATGTACTATCAGAGAAAAGAGTCACTGTGATGATGTACTATCAGAGAAAAGAGTCACTGTGATGATGTACTATCAGAGAAAAGAGTCACTGTGATGATGTACTATCAGAGAAAAGAGTCACTGTGATGATGTACTATCAGAGAAAAGAGTCACTGTGATGATGTACTATCAGAGAAAAGAGTCACTGTGATGATGTACTATCAGAGAAAAGAGTCACTGTGATGATGTACTATCAGAGAAAAGAGTC
>CANNZV010005469.1:0-26866 GCA_947561585.1 Caprella mutica
ATGTATTTCTTTGATTATTATGTATTCCTTTTGATTATTATGTATTCCTTTTGATTATTATGTATTCCTTTTGATTATTATGTATTTCTTTTGATTATTATGTATTCCTTTTGATCATCATGTATTTCTTTGATTATTATGTATTTCTTTTGATTATTATGTATTCCGTTTGATTATTATGTATTTCTTTCGATTATTTTGTATTTCTTTGATTATTATGTATTTCTTTTGATTATTATGTATTTCTTTGATTATTATGTATTTCTTTGATTGTTATGTATTTCTTTGATTATTATGTATTTCTTTGATTATCATGTATTTCTTTGATTATTATGTATTTCTTTGATTATTATGTATTCCTTTTGATCATTATGTATTCCTTTTGATTATTATGTATTTCTTTTGATTATTATGTATTCCTTTTGATTATTATGTATTCCTTTTGATTATTATGTATTCCTTTTGATCATCATGTATTTCTTTGATTATTATGTATTTCTTTTGATTATTATGTATTCCTTCTGATTATTATGTATTTCTTTTGATTATTTTGTATTTCTTTGATTATTATGTATTTCTTCGATTATTATGTATTTCTTCGATTATTATGTATTTCTTTGATTATTATGTATTTCTTTGATTATTATGCATTTCTTTGATTATTATGTATTCATCTTGATTATAATGTACTCCTTTTGATTATTTTATCTACAAGTTATCTTGATTATTTGAATAATTCTCCAACTTATTTCTCCAAATAGGGTTTAGTGAACTCTTAATATCTTTTCTTTAGTATAAAATTTATAATTATATTTCGTTGCAATGTTCTATTTTTGTATGAAATTCTCAGAAGTTCAAATCAAAGAACTGATGCCTGCAATCGCCTCAAATCAAATTAAATTATAATTTTTAACGAGCAGTTGTTGATTTATAATTCAAACTTTGAAACTCTATCAAAGGGAACCTAGTTTTTCCGTTCATTAAAATAAGTTTGGTTGAAAGATCATAAATTTGTTTTATGTGTTCCCTCAAACTTTGAATTAAATGCAAACTCATTCCGTTACAAAAGATCAATCGTTTGATAGAACTTTAGGCTCATGAACTTTTCCAATGGGGAGTAGAATAATTTCTCCAACGTTCTCCCCCCACCCCCTCCCTTTCTTGTTGCAGCGGTTTCTATAGTTACAAATTATACCGATATTATATACTCTGGTGATATTCTCTTCATTCTTTATTTGCTTCGATTGGTGGATATAATTAATGGGAATGATGAAAAGTAGGTATTTATTTAATTTCAATGGAAATATTTCAGTAATAATATTCGACGATAGGAAAAACAGTGATAACAGGAATAACGTTAATGATCGATCATTTTAATATCTTTAGTAAATAGAACACTTACTAGGGTAACCTGTATATTATAAACAATTTTAATTTTAATTTTTTAACCTCCTGGTATTTTAATTTTTTTTTGAATATCGAATGAAAAAGTTACTGCTGAGTCATTCTATATATTTCTGTTTTTAATTCTTTAGAACCAAAAAACATATAGTGATGAAACCACTCATTGCTACCAAACCACTCATTGCTACCAAACCACTCATTGCTACCAAACCACTCATTGCTACCAAACCACTCATTGCTACCAAACCACTCATTGCTACCAAACCACTCATTGCTACCAAACCACTCATTGCTACCAATCATTTTATTATTAAATATACTGCGCAATCAATAACTTCATGTTAACTTATTCAGTTCATTTCTTTGTTTTCAGATTCTCAATCAATTTAATTAAAATGTTTGGAGTGTGTTTGCTGTTTCATTTGTGTTTAATTTCCTCAGTTGTGATATCAGTTGAAGCGACTGAGAAAAAGATGAACAGCAACGCTACTCTCAGAGGTACGTTACAGTTTATTTAGGTGATCCTTTTGGGTTAAATGTCTTATTCTAATGATTTAAATTGACTAAAGCACAAAGTGTATTATATATTTGCTCTGTTAATTTATTTATCTTGTTATAAAAATGTAATGCAATTCGTACATAACACTGTATTATTCAAATTCTTTAACTAAGAACATCTAGTATGATATATTAAGAATTCTCTTTTCAATGAAATGTATTTTCACATTTAATTATTTACAGATTTCTCTATTGTAGAATAAATTAGGTAATCGCTGAGCATTTATGATTACTTGATATTTACTTAAAGCTAAAATAATTGAAATTAAACATAAATCATTTCTTTTTACACTCTTTGTATTCTTGATTAGAAAATAAACTTTCTTACGATGAAACTGCGCCTTCTAATTAAAATGTTATTTCTTTCTCTTCCTTACAGATAAAAGTTCTCAGCAATGGTCACTCGGTCACAAACTTTATAAACGAGACACGAAAAGATTGAAAAGTTCGTCAAATAATTCAGAGGGGAGCAATTTTGCTCAGCAGATGGCATTACTTGACACTCAGGTAGCCGAGGATAATCTTCTGAAAAGGAGACACGTTCTGGGTCTCCGGAGACACTGTTTGGGTCTATGGAGACACCTTTTTAGAAACAATGGAGACACATCAGTTTTTGGAAGGTTGAGACAAAGTAGAGTGAGAGATCTTATTCGTAATGAATCTCAGAAGAAAATTTCGAACTCTTTCCGGTTCCAACGTTCGAAAAGAAATTGGGACAAAGAATTACAATTGGAAGAGGAAGCGAAAGGGGGACGAAAGCTATTAGAAGATAAGAAAGTGAGAGTTGGTAATTCTTTTTCGGATGAACGCACCTCGCCAATTGCTAAAGAATTGCCAGGAAACAACATAATTGACATCGCAATTAACAGAAGTCATTCGAACATCTTCTCATATAGGAACGGATCTGCGTCTAGAGATCCGAATTTTGTCGCAAAGAAGATTCCTCGTAAGAGTTTCGTAAATGGTTTCAGAAACTCTTTGTTGATATCCTCGAGTTTCCTTTTACCAAAGCTACCCAAATCATTAGTTTCAATGGCCTCTTCTCCAAAATCTTCAGGACTGAAGAGTTCATACACAAAGCTCTCTGAATCCTCATCTTCAACATCCTTGTTATCCTCATTACCTTCAAACAAGGTCTCAGTCACACCTTTCATGGATGTTGAGGATTCCAAACCACCGACATCATTACTTTCAAAGATTGGAACTTCCTTCAAGATCCTTCAAACACAAAGTCCCGTAACTTTAGAATTATCCACTAACCAGAATTTGATATGGTCTGGGCGGAGGGGTTGTGAGTGTTGGACATCACATGACGAGTTGGGGAAGGAGGAGATAGAGTGTTGTTGTCGGGGAATATCTGTTCAGGATATTCCTAACAATCTCTCCAGAAATGTCAACAGACTGTAAGTATTAATAAGACGTGAATGATATATAATTTATTACAACTGGTGCTGTGGCATGAATAGTGCTTTCGAAATATGCTCATAACTCTAATTCCTTGAAAAATATATTTTATAAATCTTGATTGATTTCATGAATTCAATGCTTTTGAAATGAGAAAATTATTTTATTTGCTCTCACAATATTAGAAAGAACAATTATTCGAGAAATCTTCGTTTTTAATAGCTCTTAATATTATGAATTTAAAAAAAATAATTTTCCAAGGTAGTTTATATTAGTGATGATATATTTATATTTATATTTAAAATTCCCTGCTTTTCTAATGTCCGTTTCAGTTGTAAATAAGGAATATCTGATAAAAATGTGAGTGCGATGCAAGGAATGCAATTATAAGCAGACATTTTTAACAGTTATGGAATGGTAGCCCAGTCGGTACATTTATTATAGGTATACCGTCTCTTACAGTCTATTACGGAAAATATCGTAAAATATAACATCAGAAACTACGTCAGTTTACTTTGTTGGGAATGTTCGACGAAAGTTGATAATTTAATTTAATTTGGATTTTTGGCGAATCATTTATCGATTTAACCGATGATTTTCTAAACATCAACAATTTTCTAATCATCGATCTTTTTCTGATCATCGATCTTTTTCTAATCATTGATCTTTTTCTGATCATCGATCTATTTCTAATCATCGATCTTTTTCTGATCATCGATCTTTTTCTAATCATCAATCTTTTTCTAATCATCGATCTTTTTCTAATCATCGATCTTTTTCTAATCATCGATCTTTTTCTAATCATCGATCTTTTTCTAATCATCGATATTTTTCTAATCATCGATCTTTTTCTATTCATCGATCTTTTACTAATCATCGATATTTTTCTAATCATCGATCTTATTCTAATCATCGATCTTTTTCTAATCATCGATCTTTTTCTAATCATCGGTCTTTTTCTAATCATCGATCTTTTTCTAATCATCGATCTTTTTCTAATCATCTATCTTTTTCTAATCATCTATCTTTTTCAAATCATCGATCTTTTTCTAATCATCGATCTTTTTCTAATCATCGATCTTTTTCTAATCATCGATCTTTTTCTAATCATCTATCTTTTTCTAATCATCTATCTTTTTCAAATCATCTATCTATTTCAAATCATCTATCTTTTTCAAATCATCGATCTTTTTCTAATCATCTATCTTTTTCTAATCATCTATCTTTTACTAATCATCTATCTTTTACTAATCATCTATCTTATTCTATTCTTCGATCTTTTACTAATCATCGATCTTATACTAATCATCGATCTTTTACTAATCATCGATGACCAAATGCAACGTTCGCTGATTCAAAATTTTCCGACTGTTAGGTTTTCACGAAAGAGTTCAATTCTTTACGGAATAGGTTCAAAGTTTCAAACTTTATAGAGCCATTCACTTTGCGCCTACAAAAATAGAATAGGCAATTACATCAATTTTGAGCAATGTTCAATGTTCACCTTGACTTCAGTGATCTAAAGTCACATGGACAGTAAACAGGATAGCGATACACAACATTTCTTTGGTTTGAAACCAATATTATTTATGAAAATATTTATATCGAATTTTTGAACATTGGCATTAAAGGGGCAGTAAACCTTAGGACAAACTATTTCTCTCTCGTTGATAAATTAATTGAAGGACATTAAATGTAGAATAGAATGATGTCATTATATTTTAAAAATTCGATTTAAAAAATAAAGTTTTATTAATTTTCAACTGCATCGTCATCTTCTGATGAACATCTAAGGTACCATAATTGACAGAGCGCATTTGCGCACGATATCGCTAACTTTAAGTGTACATTATATTTAATTGTTAATTTTAATCATTCACGTGTATATAGACTAGAGTACGGTTATTGTTTAGAATATCGTAAAAAAGACAGTTGATAATGTAAACAAAATAAATCGCAGAGCCATTTCTGCCGGTGCGCTGAACATCCCAGTTGCATGAATGTAATAATAGACATTTTATTTTGGTTGTTCGTTATATTTCAGACGAATGAATTTTCACAGTTGTATAACTAATTACTAACAACATTATTTTGAGTGAAAATATCAATATTCCTTATAAGTTTACTGCCCCTTTATAGTTTAGCAGATTGGATTATACATTCATACATTATTATAAGTTGGGGTGATTTTTATACACAGGGGATAAACCAAACACTGGTTTCCTGAGTTAACTGAACGGTAACAACATCTTACTGCCAGTGACCATTTTAGTTGGTACTAGCTATCTCTCGCCTACTATAATCTACTATGACACAGAGATAAATCACTCCATATGTTCCATTAAACCTTATTGTGTTGCTGTATTTGTTTGCTCATACACCTCATCCAGCCTCAATCTCCTAATTTATTTTCCAGTCTTCTGGAGGGTGTTGGTATTCGGGTCATTCGAACCGGACAATTGCAGAGATATTCGGCCACTCTTTTCAGTCTGTGAGTACACAAATATTGTTCTTCTGTAGCTCTAATTTTCAAACGTTGGCTATGTAATTTGTTTGCACATTTATTCTACTTTTTGCATTTGTTTTTGTTTTTGCATTTTTTTTAAAGATTTTTTTGTTCTTTTTGTGTATAAATTTTAAAAATATAGTAAACATTGCATACGGGTTTTGAGATATTTTCTTTAACGCATAAGTCTCTATCGTCACAGTGCTGCAAGAAAAATGTCTTTTCGGATAATGTTTTTAAGGTTAACTCTTCTCTGATTATTCTGTAAGGAGGAGGAGCCAACAGGGGGCGGAGTACCGAACCGTTTATGCTCCGCCCTCTTTTGGCTCCTCCTCCTTGCATATAGTTATGAATGAAATTAAATTACTTTTCAAATAATAAGAACTTTAAAATTCTCTACATCGATGGACGTTGGATGTAATTTAATTGATTGTATCAGCCTCAAAAACATCATTTCAAAATACTATTACACAAGGAACAATATTTTAAAAACTATTTTCTTATTGGTAGCAATCTTAATATTTCTAATTTTAGAGGTGCCACCCTTTCATTTTTGTAATTCACATTTTATGTTTTTTTCATTCAATGTTTTATACAATTTTTACTTTTCTAACTGTAATATTTCGTATAATGGAGTATTACAAACTCCTGAGAAATTAATACTCGCATGATACCCATTAATGTCCTCAAGATAAGTTATAGCACATAAATACGCATAAAAGAAATATAAGCATAAGAATACATTCATAGAAAAGGATATATTGGTGTGTGCGATCATGACTCATCTGAATAGCCTTTGGTCGCAGCACTCGGACACTCATTTACGGTCACAGTACTCGAAAAGTAGATATTAAATAGCCATGATATATTTCCAAAAATCAGATTGGTTCATGACATATTTTAATCCCCACTGTCCGAGTACTGCGATGTCCGCTAGTAAGTACTAAGTTTTTTTATAGGTTTTATTAGAGTATAACTGCCATTTAATTGAGATTTAATTATTCTATTTGGTATATAAATGGATTAAACAGATAAAAAATGTGTTCGTCATTATGCACATTGAATCATCATGGGCATTGAGCGAAAATATATTCGTATTTCATACAAAATGATACGAGATGAGAAAGATGGCATATTCAATTTCTTAAATTATGTTCTTATACTATAATTTCTTAAAAGTACATATTTAAATAATATAACTTTAGGTAAGTATGGATATCATTCTTGCTACCAATAACTTACAAGTCGTTCACATGTTTTATTTAATAGAAAATAGTATTTAACATATCTATTCTTTATTTCAATTCGTATCTATGATAGCAACTGGTATCCCTCCTCACAGGCCTCCTGTAGATTATTTTAATTGGTAAGTTGGTAACCATGATACATGCAGGTTTTATAGATACCAATAATATATACAACCAGTTAAAGTGTTAAATTTAATATTTATTTCTTATATATGGTCTGTAGAACTGTTCGATAACTTAGAAATTACCCTGTAATTGATTGATTTTCGAATGATGAACAAGAAGTAACGACACTTAAAAATGAAAATAAAATGTGCGATTTTATGAATATAGTTACATAATGAATTAATATTTATATTCTTATCAAACATAGTTATTTAACTTAATTTCCTTTGTAATCTTAACATTTAACTAATTATCCATTATTTTAATATTTTACAATGAACTTAGTAGAAATTAAATAAAGTTATTTATCTCCTTAACTTTTCAAATAATAAAATAGATAGGATTACAATTAATTATTCAACCTATCATAAAATGTATAAATATTAAAAGCATTTTATTCCAGAAATTAATTTTTATTATAATTTGCTGTATGATAAAATAGTTTCACCAGCGTTATTTGAAGCTCACTGAGCGTTATTTGAAGCTCACTGAGCGTTATTAGCAGCTCACTGAGCGTTATTAGCAGCTCACCGAGCATTATTAGCAGCTCACCGAGCATTATTAGCAGCTCACCGAGCATTATTAGCAGCTCACCGAGCATTATTAGCAGCTCACCGAGCATTATTAGCAGCTCACCGAGCATTATTAGCAGCTCACCGAGCATTATTAGCAGCTCACTGAGCGTTATTAGCAGCTCACTGAGCGTTATTAGCAGCTCACTGAGCGTTATTAGCAGCTCACTGAGCGTTATTAGCAGCTCACTGAGCGTTATTAGCAGCTCACTGAGCGTTATTAGCAGCTCACTGAGCGTTATTAGCAGCTCACTGAGCGTTATTAGCAGCTCACTGAGCGTTATTAGCAGCTCACTGAGCGTTATTAGCAGCTCACTGAGCGTTATTAGCAGCTCACTGAGCGTTATTAGCAGCTCACTGAGCGTTATTAGAAGCTCACTGAGCGTTATTAGCAGCTCACTGAGCGTTATTAGCAGCTCACTGAGCGTTATTAGCAGGTCACTGTAACTCTTTTATCCCATAAAATACAATGATGTTTTCAAATTCATTATTGCTTCCCGCTGCCATTTTATTGTTCCTTTGCCACAATATTGGATGATGAAATCTAAATTACGGAAACACGGACTGGGATATTCCCTCATTGTTACTTCCGGCAATATTCATAAAAGAGTGAATGTTTAGGGTACGTTACGAATTATCGGACAGTTCCACATCTTCGATCATGTAATATACAATAATTGCACAAATAGTGATTAATAATATAGGGAAAATAAAGTCAAATTATTAAAGTTTTCTATATTCAAAAAAATAAAGAACTAAATTAGGATAGACAGCATAATCAGCAATAATTGACCACTGGAAGCTGGAGATCGCCATAGTATGAGTGAGTAGCCCCCAGTAGTGGTCTGCTGCATGAAAGTCACCTGTCCCTAGTGCCAATCAAACTGCTGCTGTAATATAAGAATAACTATTACTACATTGTAATGAAATTGAAAACTGGAGCAAATTAGCTAAATAAGAATCCTCATGATAATCATGCTCATTAAGCAAATGATTATAAAATAAATATGCAGTTTGACTAAAATAATAAATTAATAGGGTAACTCCACACCGTATGCCAAAGTATATGGAACATAGCTTCCACAACTAGTACAACACCAAATACAATAAATGTGTACTTACATTATTTGCACGTGTTATACAGGCGTTTAGTCGTCGCTCAATCCGTTATCCTTCATCCCCTTAGACGTCCTACGTCCTCTCCCATTCTCGCTCCATTCATTCCCAGCTTCCACAATCTTCCCGGCCAGTCAGAGCCCTCCACGGCCAATCTTGAAGGAGAGTTCACTACCTCATGATAAATACAAGGGACTTTAGTACGAAACAGAGGATTGATGCCCAGGCTACCATAACAAAGTAGTTGATTTTCTGAGAGACAGTGAGTACGTCAGTACTATACAAACACTGTGATGAGACTGCCTTACTCAGCCACCTTTATCCTGGAAGTAAACCTCAAAGGAAGATTAAGACGGGTCCACTAGTAGTCTCGTTTTGTAAGTACACAAATATTGCATGAGATGTTACGAGACATACGAGTGGAGCCCAAACATATATGAATAATAATAAATAAAAGAACGAGGAAACAATTTTCCTAACACTCCCCACCAGGGATTTCAATTACTGAAAAGTTATTGAAATCAAAATATTTAATATTAAAAGGAAATAACAATCTAAATTCAACAAAATTATAGTTGAACTAAGAGAACATATATACACTTATATTTACAATAGCTGGATTGAAATATTCATATAAATAGAAAATTCAAACCAGCGATGGGCAGTATCAAACTGTACCATCAGCTATTAGCTTCCTAATAGCAGCTTCACAATCAGTTGCAGCAGCTCTTCGTTTGGAAACTGGATTAGTTTCAGGTTCCACAGGTTCTGAAAAAGCATCGTTGGTCTCGTCTGTAACTTCGGGGGTGAGAAGAGGAATGATGGTTTCAACGTGTCTTTTAACTATTTCCCTGTTACAACCCTTCCGTACCTCCACTGCAGTTACCTCTTCTAGATCATTGACATTTACCTTAGTTACTATACCCATTGGATAGTTCGACGGTTTTAGAAGAGGTTCCTTGATCATCACGATATCGCCAACGGAAACAGTCTTGTGAGTTACTGGTCGATACCTATCTT
This sequence comes from Caprella mutica, assembly GCA_947561585.1. Lineage (NCBI taxonomy): Eukaryota > Metazoa > Arthropoda > Malacostraca > Amphipoda > Caprellidae > Caprella > Caprella mutica. Next base: position 9,993 of record CANNZV010005469.1, read on the forward strand.
TAACGGAGACAGCTTGCTGTATCAACTGCGGGGTAAACTGCTCATGATAAGCTTTGTTTAAGTAGTTCCTAGCCTTATTAAGCTTCCTGTAACTACTTCTAATGTTTCCCGTAATATCAGCATCAACACTACGCCAGTCTACATCAAAGTCAGCAGTCTGCAAAGCGGGTACCAAGTTGAGAGAAATTAATGAATGTCCGTGAATTAATATTTCTGGCGTTATGGGATGAGGAACATCATTATTCGCAGAACAATCTCTCAATGCTTCTTTAAAGGCAACTGGTCTTCTATTGACAAGGTGAGTAATCTGAGAAATTCAAAACTGGAAATCATCAAAACACAATACATGATTTCTAATTGATCCAAAAATCAGTCTCTTGACAATCTTAACACAAGATTCAACCAAAGAACCCAGTTTACTACAGCCCTTTGAATATTGCTGAAATACAGTAGGTTTAACATTATTATCGGCAAAGAATATTCGAGTCTGTGCATCATTCATGAATTCAGAAATAACATTTGCTCCAGATACCAAATTTGACCCCAAGTCACTATAAACTCTCTCTGGTGCACCGTAAGAAAATACGTGAAGCTGAAACGCGCGTAAGAATGTTCTTACTGACATATCTGAACAAATCACCAAATTGATGGCACGTGACCATAAACACGTCAAAATCAGTAAGTATTTCTTAGATCTACAACCACTGCAATCTACGGACATTGGACCAATGTAATCGATAAATATATCACGAAATGGAACTTCGGTTGGTTCAAGTCTGAAATCACGATATGCATTCTGTGACAATTTAATATTAGTAGAGTTTACTTTCCTACAAGAAATACAAAGTTTTAGACACATTTTAACAAATGAAAAACAGGAAGGAATCCAATAGGATTTCCTCAATACAGTCAGAACAGAATAAATACCTGAATGCGCTAGTGAAATATGAACATGTACAGTGATTAACTTAGCCAAATAACTCTTCTTAGAAAGCAAAACTGGAAAATTAACTGGCTTATTCCAAGATTTGAGTTTACATTTAACGCGCATAATACCACATTCATCACGAAATACATTCAGTTGAGTAATTAGTGTAGGTATAGATCTTACATTTTTAACATTAGAATTAAAATAATTGACTAATTCAGGGAAATGCAGCTCTTGATCAGATCTAATAATTAAATTCAATGCATTGGAATTCATATCCCGATCAGTTTCAATATCATAGTTTCTATTATTTCTAGAATTAGAGCACAATTTCAGCTTATTGATAAACTTCAATACCAAAAATGTTACTTTAATAGCTTTAGAGAGACTGGAAGATCGTTCAATATCGTAAATTTCATCGAATTCATCATTAATAACAATATTAGCATTTTTACTCTCTGATTCAAATGCTAAATTACAAGGGATAGAAAATGATAGAAAGCCAAGATTATTAACTTCTTCCATCTCTGTGACAGATAATCCTGAAAAAAAGTTAGTCTTTATTAATTTCTCATAAGACACTGCTCTGGTTACAAAGTCCGCAGGGTTTTGTTTCCCTTCACAAAAATGAAACTTAATAGCTTTAGAATCGCAAATCTTTGAAATATTGTTCAAACGATTTCTAACAAAAATTGCTAACTTGTTCATTTTATCGAACTTAACTGAAAAGGATTGTAACCAGTTGAGAGTCACTAAGCTATCTGAATAAAGATGCAAATCAGAAAGTTTCAAAGGACAGACACATTCACTACCAGACAGATCATTATAGACAGAATTTAGCATCTGTGCACCTAACAGTGCGGCGTTCAATTCTAAACTAGGTATAGACTTTGAATGGAGGTCTCTAGATACTAATCTATTCTTGGCAGTAATGAAAGAAACAGTCTTATCAGTGTTATTTACCAGATACAAAACACATTCATAAATATCCTTAGAGCTATCTGTAAATGCTACTAGACTGTAATCATCAGTCTTTTTTCCAACCTGTCGCTTGACTGACAATTCTAGCGAACTATTAACCTGGGAACAAATGTTAGTCCAGGTCCTTTTTTGATCACCGGACAATTCTGAATCCCAATCTAAGGTTTTCCGATTCTGTAAATCCTGCATGAAAATACGTGCACGATTCAGAATAGGGATACTAATTCCCAATAAATCAAAATTAGATGCAATTGACTGTAAAGCAGTTCGTTTAGTTGTGGCAGTCTTATCAAGCTTTAACTCATTTACCTTCAATAAATCAGATTTAACATTCCACTTCATGCCAAATAGCTTCACGTCATCATCAACCTGATCATTGTTAACACCTATTCTAGACTGTAATTGAAGGTTATTAGTAACACATTGTTGAATATCAAATAAGTAGGGGCTAAAAATCTTTTCCAGCTCTTCATACGCCCATGCAATATAATCAGAATCGCTGGAAATTATTGCACCATTATCTACATAAAATAGATTCCAAATATTCTTTTTTAGTGCTACAACTTCAGATGTATCTGATTCAAAATTTATAATGAGTATAAAGTACAAACTAATCATTAACAAAAACGGCGAGCATTTAAGGCCGAAAGGTAATCTATTGAAATAATAACCCCCGACAGAAAATTTTCCCTTCTCCACATCTTCAAACCAAAGAAAACATAATTTATATTTATCTTTAGGATCTATTTCAATTTGTAAGAATGCCTTTACTAAGTCAAATATCAATAAATACTGCTCGCATCTCATCTGAGTAAGAGTGGTAAATAGGGTTCTATTTAAACAAGGACCAGACAGCATTGCTGTGTTATGACTAATTTTACACCCATCACCAACCTTCTCAGAAATGTTAGAAAGATAAACTATACGGCATTTCGTAGTGTCTCTATTCATTTTAACTACCGGCATATGAGCTAAAAATGAACATTTGTTTGAGCTACGAAAATCATCCAAGTTTGAAATCTTAGAAATAACACCACTATCTATCTGATCTTTTATCGTGTCATTCATCAGTGATAAGTTATTTGTATTCTTGCGTTTCTTTAAAGTTGAATAAAGAATACTCTTCGCTAAGTGAAAATTTTCAGGCAAATTAGAGCACGTCTTACCGTTCCATAGAAGAGGTAAAATGATCCTACCGTCATTACCTCTGCGCAAGCTATCCAAAGATTGTCTGATCAGCGACTCGTCAACATCGTCAAACTGTTCGTCGGTAACACTTTCATGATCTAAGAATGATGAACAAAATTTATGTAACTCATCAACTGGAAGAACAGATGCATTATTAGTAACCACTTCATCCTCAAATGATGCATAACATGTACTAGTGAAACACAAATTAGCATCCGAGTGAATTTGATAACGTTCATCATTGAAAGGATTCATCTCTTCATCGATTATACCTGATAATAAATCTGATGGGCTAACACAATTAGAGTTATTATTTGAACATGCTAAACTACATTGAGCAAAATTATTAGGTTCCAAATATTTTAAATCTTCTTTTATCTGATTTGAATTACCCAACAACATTACACCCAGTTTAGTCTATGAAAAGAGACTTAAGGTTTCTTCCAAAATTCCGGTCAGTACCAGGGAACAAATATGAATAATCCGAACCTAGTATAAAGTCTATTCCATTAATTACATCGGATCTCTCACTCAGCATAGAATCTGCTAAATTATAGCCTTTAGACCTAAATTCCTGCACAATTTTACCTAAATTAGGTGATTTCAAATTAATGGTAATGTCAGGTATGGTAATTGCGGTAACTATCAATGGTTTGCCATTCAATTCGAATCTAGCTTCAACAACATCAGAATCATAAACTTGATTAGTATTCATACCGTTAACACTAACTTTAATTTTGCGTAAAGTTCGCCAATTACATTTAGTGACAATAGATTGTCTTACAAAACATTCAGTACAACCGGTATCTTTTAAGATCCGTACCATATTACCGTTAATACTAGTTAAAGTAAATGTAGGCAAAACAACACAGCCTGATACATCTGAATTTAAGGATCCACAATTGGCACTTAATTGGATGTTATTTTTGAAGTTGTTGTTCTTATGCTCATGGGTTTTGACAAACAAAGGAAATCGAAATGATTTTTAGAATGACACTCTACAAGGTCTATAAAAATTGAACTTACAAGTCTTAGCTTGATGATTAGTGCCACCACAGCGTATGCATCTCCCAATGCTTTGTAGTTGAGTGGTTTTATCCTTAGGAGTTTTAAAGGATTCACAATTAGCCATTGAATGATCTTTGGAACAAAGAATGCACCTTTTATTTTGTACAAATTTGGAGTTATCAATATTAACTGCTAGACCCTGCGAATTAAGAGATTTACCAGGAAAGTCATTAGTATAAGTAGTTTTAGACATACCTATATATCTATCAGCCGCCTGAAATATATTAGCTTCAATCTCTGCTAGCGAAGGATAATTGCTATTAATAATATGCACACATTGAGTCTTAAAGTCTTCAGGCATAGAGGTCCAAACAAAGAATTGGATAATCATGTCAACATCAATATTTATGTTACGAAATGTCGCAATAATAGATCTCATCTCACCAATATATGAGTAAGTATCATTGGATCTTTCAAGGAAAGATCCGCTAGTCTCTTAATAATCTCAAAGTTTCGCAAAGTTGGAGAAGAAAATGCTTTTAACAGTAGAGCTTTAGCCTCTGTATAACTTTTATCTGTACCTTGAAGAGACTTTATCAGAACAAGGGGTTCTTTAGAAATTTGTTTTTCAAGATAAACAAATTTCTCGTAATCAGAAATAGCGTATTTACCTACAATTGCCTCAAATCGCTCAAAGAAATCTTCTACAAATTCACCGGTGGAATGACTATACTCAGGCAATGGAATCTGTGGTAATTTCAACTGATTAGGCACTGCATGGTTAGGCTGAGATGAAGAGGCAGAAACAATAGGTTCACTAGATTCACCGATTGAGACAATACGAGATTCCAACAAGCGAATTGTCGCAACTATTCCATCAGAATAAGAACCACATGACTCAATCTCTTTATCCAATTTCTCCCTGACCTTCTCATGAAGCCATAAGCCAGAAGATACCTGACTATTAAAGGATTCTAATCTTAATTTCAAATCTCTTAAATCCTCAATACCCCTCTGAGAAGTTAACAAATCATAACTTAAATACTCTCCGTCAAATTTACCACACAACCTTGTAACTTTTGACCTTACATATTTACGGTTATCTATGATGAAACTAAGCTCATCTTTAGTCATTCTAGACTCCTCTACCGGTGCCATATTAAATGAATAACTTGAAATCAAAGTTATAAATTACACAAGATATGAAATTAATCAAAATAGGTATATCAAATAGACAAATCAAATATACAAATTAGGATATAAATCCAATAGATTAATCAAATACACCAATCAAACAGACACAAACTACACAGGGTAAATACAGTTACTAAATAGCACAAATTCAAATTTCTAAATAGCACAAATATAAATTATTAAATTGTAACAGAGTTCCAACAAGATTAGGCACGTGAACCACGGAGACTAGCTGGCAACTGAAAATAGAAAACGTTAGAGAGCAAGTCCTGAAAGAGGGAGGAGTTAGGAGAGAATAACGTTTGAGAATAGACGAATAGGAGATAAACTGGAAGCGACGAACAAAAGTGGGCGGAGCCGTCGAAGATGCCATGCACAAAATAGTGATTAATAATATAGGGAAAATAAAGTCAAATTATTAAAGTTTTCTATATTCAAAAAAATAAAGAACTAAATTAGGATAGACAGCATAATCAGCAATAATTGACCACTGGAAGCTGGAGATCGCCATAGTATGAGTGAGTAGCCCCCAGTAGTGGTCTGCTGCATGAAAGTCACCTGTCCCTAGTGCCAATCAAAATGCTGCTGTAATATAAGAATAACTATTACTACATTGTAATGAAATTGAAAACTGGAGCAAATTAGCTAAATAAGAATCCTCATGATAATCATGCTCATTAAGCAAATGATTATAAAATAAATATGCAGTTTGACTAAAATAATAAATTAATAGGGTAACTCCACACCGTATGCCAAAGTATATGGAACATAGCTTCCACAACTAGTACAACACCAAATACAATAAATGTGTACTTACATTATTTGCACGTGTTATACAGGCGTTTAGTCGTCGCTCAATCCGTTATCCTTCATCCCCTTAGACGTCCTACGTCCTCTCCCATTCTCGCTCCATTCATTCCCAGCTTCCACAATCTTCCCGGCCAGTCAGAGCCCTCCACGGCCAATCTTGAAGGAGAGTTCACTACCTCATGATAAATACAAGGGACTTTAGTACGAAACAGAGGATTGATGCCCAGGCTACCATAACAAAGTAGTTGATTTGCTGAGAGACAGTGAGTACGTCAGTACTATACAAACACTGTGATGAGACTGCCTTACTCAGCCACCTTTATCCTGGAAGTAAACCTCAAAGGAAGATTAAGGCGGGTCCACTAGTAGTCTCGTTTTGTAAGTACACAAATATTGCATGAGATGTTACGAGACATACGAGTGGAGCCCAAACATATATGAATAATAATAAATAAAAGAATGAGGAAACAATTTTCCTAACAATAATATAATGATTATTATTCAAATTTTATTATTGTATTCTTGTTTTCACATGATCGAAGTTGTGGAACCGTCCTATAATTCATAACATACCCTATTCGAAAAGGTCGCTATCTTTTATTACCGTGCTATATAAATTATTAATAACATCATGGGGCAGTAAATAGAGTTTGTAGCAGATAAATAATAGATTTAATACCTACAAATATCCCAGTAAGTTTCAATTTATTGCAACTGATTAAATCCAAATTAAATTCATTTTTCACTGCAGCTGTTCCAAATGACTGCTTTTATTAACCATTGGGGAATAATATTACCTCGTAAGGAACAATGTTATAACATTTCTACCCTCTTACTCTAATGTTATAACCATTCCTTTCCTTTTTCTCCAATATTATAACCATTCCTTTCCTTTTTCTCTAATATTATAACCATTCCTTTCCTTTTACTCTAATGTTATAACCATTCCTTTCCTTTTACTCTAACATTAAAACCATTCCTTTCCTTTTACTCTAATGTTATAACCATTCCTTTCCTTTTTCTCTAATATTATAACCATTCCTTTCCTTTTACTCTAATGTTATAACCATTCCTTTCCTTTTACTCTAACATTAAAACCATTCCTTTCATTTTTCTCTAATATTATAACCATTCCTTTCCTTTTACTCTAATGTTATAACCATTCCTTTCCTTTTACTCTAACATTAAAACCATTCCTTTCCTTTTACTCTAATGTTATAACCATTCCTTTCCTTTTTCTCTAATATTATAACCATTCCTTTCTTTTTTCTCTAATATTATAACCATTCCTTTCCTTTTACTCTAATATTATAACCATTCCTTTCTTTTTTCTCTAATATTATAACCATTCCTTTCCTTTTACTCTAATATTATAACCATTCCTTTCCTTTTACTCTAATATTGTAACCATTTCTTTCCTTTTTCTCTACATTGCTCATGAAACTTTGTAAACTGTGTTAGGCTGCGCGCAAACTAAAAGCGTTATTGCGAGCTTGCAAGCAAGCTTGCTTGCGTGAAAACATGAGGGGCTCACACCAAACGCGTGAATTCATAGCGCGAGAAGCAAGCAGTTACCTGCCAAATGTCACTCGGGGGGGGGTGTGTGTATCTCCGCACCAAATAAAAATGATAACCACTGCGACTATACTTGAACGGTTATATTTTTTTCACTTTTTAATAACAGGTTAATTATAACTTTTCATATACTTGTATTTAAATCAACTTAAAATAATCAAACTTAACTTAATTCAAAACAAAATAACTCAATCCCTCACTTATATAATATATTCTTGTTATATTTTATATAATATATTCTTGTCGAAGTGTTTGCGACTGTTATTTGAAAGAATATATGTGATATATGGAGTAAATTTGATAATTATTATCATTTTAGATATGAATGATTGAATTCATTGTTTAGTAGTGTATTTATATTATTTGATTGATTTTTTTGTAAGTAAAATTAAGTAAATATATATATTTAAGAATAAATGTGATAAGTTATTTACAATACTATATACCTAGGTATTAGATACTGACTAGGGTAAGTTCCGTATTATCGAACGGTTCCACATTTTCGGACACTATTAATTATAATCAATATATCTTTGATAACTATTTTAATTATTATTTACCTCTCATTGCAAACATTAGTTTTGTATTACTTGTTCGTAAATGTGTAACAGTCCCATAACTTAGAACTTATCTTATAAATAGGTATGAATTATTTGGTTGTTTTTCCTAATTATATTAGGTAGTAAACATAGGTTGTAGGTACCTAGTGAATATTAAAACATTCAGTATTCTATTTATTATAGGAAACAGTATTTGTAAGTGAGCGTAAAACGTATATCTAGGTAGATAATGGAAAAACACTAAATTTAAATTTTGATAGACCTATCATGATCTACGAAAACTCCCACTTTGCGAGTACTAGAAGTGTCTGATAACCGAGACGTTTCTCTTGATATGTATGTACTAGGTATTATATTGTGTAATTCAGGTTAGATATCAAGGTATAATTTTATATTAGGTATGTAATCGACTTTATAAAATATCTAGATAAATATTTATATTATATATCGTCCCTAGGTATATAATTACGCATTTATATTATATAATCAGATTGGTACCCAGGTAATATTATTTTTAACCATGCTTGTCTCTAAAATTGTTGGTATTAAGTATTAACTATCAACATATGATATTAATTAATTAAGCTGTTAATAATAAAAAATAAAAGCGAAAACAATATAACCGTTAAAGTATAATTACAGTGGTTATCATTTTTATTTGGTGCGGAGATACACACACCCTCCCCAAGTGACATCTGGCAAGTAACTGCTTGCTTCTCGCGCAGCGTGAAACCATCCTGGGAGTCAGTTGAGGCTTTCAAGCTTTAATGCAAGCTTTCGCGCTCGCTCTTAATGCTTTGTGTGTGCGCAGTTCAATAGGAATAACATGTAGCACGGTTCATGCACGCAAGCTTTCCTGCCCGCTTCACGCGAAAACGCTTTTGGTCTGCGCGCAGCCTTATTGAGGTGACAGTGAAAAAAAAAAATTGAAGCAGTATCCCGATTTAGAATTTTTAGATAGCAGAATTTTATGCAATAAATTATTGGGGATGGCAACCATATAGTAGTATTGAGACACTCACAGTTCTCGGACCGTGAAAGTCAAAAGTCTCCCTACGCAATTTTTTTTATTATTTTAATCTATGAAGTTAATGTTTATTTTCATTTTGCTGCAAACCCCATGAAATTTTATATCTTATTTTTATTATACGGTTTTATAAAGATTTTTATGATCTGAACTACTTCCAACTTACTAATTATCAGTTTGGAGAAAAAGAATGTACACCGTTTGTTTTGAATGTTAACTAGCAGGTATCATTTAGGTATCATTGTATATTAAATATTAAACTTATTTCAGGAAACAATTTAATTCTGAAACTAAGACCGAAAACGCATTGTTTGTTTATAAAATTAAAATTGAAAATGATAAAAAGAGTGTACAATCTTTTTCTTCAGCATCAGATTAAATTTTCGTACAATTGTTGCACACAGATTTATTAAAACTTTAAAAGCAAATAGAAATATATACTGAAATTAATTTTATGCAGTTTGTAGGTTAATGATCTTAGTTTTATAATATTATGTAACAAACTCATTGTTTCTTCGGACCTTTAACATATGTTGGTACTAAAATTTCTAAATGATTCATATCAGCATTTATTTGCGAGTACTGAGAGTGTCCTAATATTTCTATATTCCCTTAACTAAGTAGAATCGAAATTAATGATTCATGTCACATAAAAATAAATTAAATGATTTAATCATTTCGTTATGTGAGTATTTATATGTGTGGAAGTATTTGTGACCTATTTAATCGCACCAAAGAGCTTTAGAAATGTTAGGTACTTCATTTACCCAATCCGGGCCTGTTTGTACTCCAAATGATAAAAAATGTTAAGGGTATATTTTTGGCCAATAATGTTCAAATAATCCAGCAATTAATGGCCTAAGACTTTAATGATGAAAAATGGCATCGCCTGCAACCTGTAATGCCAAAGTATTCCCAGGACAGTTTATAAGTCTTTCGGCAAATTTGTGTTTCGGCAAATCCTTCCTTCAGCGAATCTGTCTTAGGCAAATTCGTGTTTCGGTAAATTCGTATTCGGAGAATCCGGGTCATCGAATTAGTTTTCGATGAATTTTGTTTCGGCAAATTCGTTTTCTCATGCCGCAGTAAAGAAAGTTGTGCATGAAAAATGCTACGGCTGAATAAACGTATGTGTTTTGTATGTACACTTAGATTGGGTATTTTTTCATGCTGCATTTTTATTGAAAAAAAAAACATTTTGTGGTTAATAGGCCTGAATGACGCATTTTTTTTTCATTTCCACCATTCCACCCCAGGGTTATAGATGGGGCACCCTCTCTCCACCTCATCCCACCCTCTGCTTTGGAAGGCCTCACCAACCTCCAGGTTCTAAAACTGAGGCACTGTCCCAGACTCACGAGTCTGCCTGTTGATCTGCTTTAAGAGACTCTCAGCAGCCTGAATGTAGTGTGAGTATCTTATATATTGAGATAATTATTAGGTACTTAAATGTCCACACTGAGAAAAATATACAACTCCAACTGATGCACCCAGGTAGGTGTTTCGAGTTTACCCTATGGCATTGTCTTCAAAGCGAGACACTAAAGTGCATCAAACTATTATTTGGATGCATTAAAGTGCATCAGTCCAATTTATTTTAGTGTCTCAGCTATAAATTTGTAAACTTCGCATCATTTTAGTATACGAAAATTTGAGACACTAAAGTGCATCAAACTGATGCACTTTAGTGCATCCAAACTGTAGTTTGATGTAAACTAAGAAAAAAAGGCTCGCGCCTAGCTGAAATCAATCAATTTTCTATTTATATATGTATAGATTTATTATAACATGGCTGCTTTAACATGATTTACATTGTACTGACGTTAAAGAGAATCTCTTAATATTTTCATCTGTCATGATGTTAATTTGTAAAGGATTCGAGAGAATTTAGCCGCTTTTCTCAGGGATTTCTTTAGATTACAATAAATGGTGGTGAGAAATTTTAGCTGTGGAATGTTCAAACATTCCTATGTAGAATCTTATCAATTTCTAAAAGATGTGTCGCTATATTTATCCAATACTGATGCACTCAAGCCGATACTATTGAAACAATTTTCATGAATTTTGAGTTAAATATAGCGCGGTTTAAATGGTTTATATATAATATTTTCCTGGTACAGTAAAAAATGTATATTTGCAATTATTTTTCCACTGTTTACTAATTGCCCATTTCCAAAGAGAAACGTTACAATTTGTAACGCTTGTAGATATTTTAAAATTGGTCCTGGGTACACCACGAAAAATTTGTAAGATTTGAAAACGATAGGAAATTAGAAAACTTTGATTTAAAAAATTAGCCTCTTTTACCTGATAGTACATGTCTAAATAATATTTTAATATCAGTTTTGTTCACTATTCTTCGTATACTTTCATTTCTTTGAAAATGTGTTAACTCAGATAAGTACCTCAGAAACTAATCTTTATTTTCGGTTTACCTGCACCAGGATAATTTGTTTTCCTCTTTTTTCATCGTCTGAAAGCGATTGAATCCTTGGAGTTCATCCAATTCTCTATAGGATAGTCAATTCAAGAAAACTATGAAGCGATACATTCCTTCTCAACTGAATATAGTTTTTAAAATTTTGGCTCGGCCATGACCAATTTTAAAAGTTTCTTCGCTTTGATTTCAATTTTATTATTTTCAATTGAATGTTTATTATGCAGGATAAATAGAAAACAACTGACCCTTTTAATTTGCGAATAGAAGTCAAACTGATAAACCTAGAGTAGTAAGACATAATGTTTCCGAAAGTACATTGATGAGTTTTCTCTTTATTTTTCCATTAAAATGATATGTTTTAAATTATAGCCACAATTCACTAGACAATGTCGTCTCTTTTTATTTTTTTTCCTATCATCTTCTCCAGGATTGCAGGCGAAAGTGGGGATTTCTTCAATGATACTCTTCTACAATTCATATATTTTGTTTTGGTTTGTATTATATAGCCATGGATTTGAGATATCACATGAGAAAGAATTCTATTTGGTGTTAGATGCATCTAAAAGAAGAGGTTGAATAGTTTCATAAAATGTTTTCCAAAAGAGTGACAGTTCCTTGCTCTCTGTGGGGATCCATATTGAAGTAATATTTGGATCTTTTCTGTTTGCTGGGTGCATTTGGAAACTAGATTACGTGCACTCGGTAGACCGCATACCTTCGCCGCCACTTTGACCCATTCTCTCCCAAAACTTAATAAACTGCTAACTGGATAATAACCAATTGTCCCACCAAGTTTCATGCATTATGGTTCAAAACTTGTTGAGTTTTTGAGTTATAAATTACCTTGACCTTAACTGGATCGCTCTTAAAATTCTACTAGATGTTTCTTGGACATTGACCAATTGTAATATCAAATTTCAGACAATTTGGTTGAATGCTTTTAGAGTTATTGAGTTACAAATGGCCTTCACCTTGATCTTTGACCTTTGACCTGATCACTCCCAAAATCTAACAAAATGGTTCCTGCATAATGACCAATCGCCCCACCAAGTTTCATGCAATATGGTGCAATACTTTTTGAGTTATGAATGACCATGACCTTGACCTTTTACCGGGTCGCTCCTAAAATTCTACCAGCAGGTCACTGAACATTGGCCAATCGTTTCACTAAATTTCAGGCAATATTTATCTGAACTCTTTTTCAGTTATGCGAATAACAAAATGATAAATAAATAAATATATAAATGACGGGTAAAATATGACCTTTCCGCATTCTGCAAAGGTAATAAAGGAAATAAAATAAAATGGTATCAAAGTTACTGACCTTCACAATTAAATTATTTAGTTAGTAAAATACAAACTTGTTATATTTAATAATATATTTAGAAAAGTTTATATTTCCTGGGCGGATATGAAAATAAAATAATACTATTATGATAATAAAAAATTTCTGTTTCCTGGGCGGATTTGGAAATGAAATTTTAACAATAATAATAACAAATTTGCATTGTGAAATTAATATTTATTTCATCCGAATCCGGGTTTTTCCAAATCCACTTCAGATTTCAATTTTCGTCATCAAGGAAAGATGGCACTAAATAACAAATTATAACCGTGTCTCAGTTCTAAACTGATTTACGATGGTGTGTTTTGAATTATTTATGTCGATAGTGCAGTTTATTGCATTTCTGAAAGTTAATAAAGTCAGGTAAGGTGAAGATTGTAACTGGGAAATTTATTGACTAGGGTAAGTTCCGAGTTATCGGACGGTTCCACATCTTCGATATACAATGAAAATAGATTATAATAATTATATATAAAATTTTCTTGTATGATCGAAAATGTGGAACAATCCGATAAATCAGAATTTTCCCGGATAACTCTTTAACATGAAAATTTCTCACGACTTTCATTGCGTTATTTGATTAAAATTATTAAATTTGTTAATTTCAATTTAATACACAAATTAAGAAATATAATTCGTCTTAAATCTGTAAAACGGAAGATAAAATAAATTTTGAATGATTAATTTGTGAATAATTTATAAATTCCCTATCAAGTTTTTCTCCGGTGTACTTACCGAGGAGTATTTTGGTGCTCATTCAGTCTTCAAAAAGAAATATAATATAAAGTATATTATATAATTTTCACATTCACTATTTCATTTGTATTGATTATTTATTCACTATAACTATGTATTTTTCACAGAGATTTTGAGGGCAATAATTTGTTGCGGGTCATCTCAAGCAGATCTATAGCAGTGAAAGCCAACCAACTGTGAGTAAATGGAAATAAAGTTGAAACGTGTATTTAACGCGTTAGAGTTATGTAACGTGTATTTAACGCGTTAGAGTTATGTAACGTGTATTTAACGTGTTAGAATTATGTAACGTGTATTTAACGTGTTAGAATTATGTAACGTGTATTTAACGTGTTAGAGTTATAGAACGTGTATTTAACGTATTATTGTAATGGAACGTACAGCGAATGAGTTAGTGTATTGAAACCTGCCTTTAACATGTTTGAGTAATGAAACGTGCATTTTTATGTTCTCAGAGGTGATTTTCATTAGTAAAATATGAATTATGCAAGGTTTCTTGTAGCAAATTATTCGAAAACAACGCTGACATTGGATTGTCATATCAGAAAAAAAATAGAATTCAACCAAGTTTTAATAAATTCATGAATTTCCAGGGATAATAAAACACATGGTAGATTTATTATTATACTGAACTGAGACATATGAGGTTACAAAAGGATTACAATAACCTTTAGAAACTAATGAATGAACATTCGAAAACATGATTCCTTGCTAATTATGTATTAAATATATATTACTACAATTACAGTCAGTAACCTAAGTATCTCTATAATATAACTAAATGAGGAGCTTTAATCGTTATTACATTACGCGACACATTTGGGGGTTTTCAGTGTATCATGAAAACATTTAGGAAATGTTCATCTCAAACCAAGAGGCTATTTAAACACTTGTTAAATGCCTCTTACCTAACTCCAAGTTTCGACGGTTGGCTTACAGACATAAGTCTCTGCCCGACTAAGAAATAACTCCGAAATGAACTGCCAGCTTATAGGGTATTCTCTTCGACCCTCTAAGTCTATAACCATTTAAATTCCAGTCCACTATAGATATAGTTTCAATTTGCTATCTCCAATGAGAGCAAATTATCTTATTGTAACCAATCTCTCCGTTTCCCACCGAAAGGCAGCCCTACACTAATTTCAACCTCATGTAAATAAATATTTTCATATTCAATAAAAACCCTAAACTGTTCTCATCAATCGTAGGAGAATGGGAAAACAACAACAACTATTATGAAGTCAGGAATGGTAAAGCAAAAGCAATTTCGAATGCAATTATATCCCACTGACTGTGGGTATTTCTCAGCCCCAAGAAATCTGCTGACAAGCGAAATAGGGTATAGGTGTATGCATGGATATTATTTACACAATGTATGTCTCACCAAATTCTGGTTTACATTCCTTTTCCTTAATTGATAAGTGATAACGTAAAAAGGTGTGTTTGATCATTAAAAATGCACTGTACATGTTAGAGCATTGAATCGAGTATCAAACGTGTTTGAAAATTGACACGTGTTCGTGTATTGAACGTGTTAAACTAGTAAACTTGCATTACACGTGTTTTATCATTGAAAAGAGTATTAAACGTGTTTAACTAATGAGCGTGCTTGAGAATTGAAATATGAATTGAAGGAGCTTTAATATTAAGATATTTATCATGAACTGAACGTCATTACATTATTATATTATGAATGAATGTGCTTGAGATTTGAACTTTGTTTTGAACGTTGTTCAATTTTATGGCTAGAATTTCACTGCAGTAGTTAGTTAGGATCTAACTCTTTGGAAAAAATATATAATATAAACTGAGGAGAATCTATACACTTCAGGAAGGATCTAGGACATTTCGTCCACGGACATTTCATCCATGGACACTTCGTCCACGGACATTTCGTCCACGGACAATTCGTCCACGGACATTTCATCCATGGACATTTCGTCCACGGACATTTCGTCCACGGACAATTCGTCCACGGACATTTCGTCCACGAATTGCTTAATCTTGTATTTTAAAGTGTATATGGGATAAATTTCACAATATTTTTCACTATTACATTAATATAGGCATGTATAAATACATAATAATATTAGGTATAGTGATTTATTCCGGACAATTCCATATGAATTCCATATAGATATGATTTATGTATACTTGTTAAAATGGAGTAAAAATATTCTTATTTACCCCATCACTATACTGATTAACAAGTCTTTTGTACATGGAACTTTTCCTGATATCTTGAAACGAGCCGATGTAATTCCTGTATATAAGAAAGGTGATAAAATTGATATGAATAATTACCGCCCAATTTCTATTTTGCCGTTGTTTAGTAAGATTTATGAGAGATGTATTGCAAATCGTATTCTACATTTTGTAACTAATTTTTCGTTAATATGTGGTGAACAATTTGGATTTAGAAAGGGATTGTCAACTGTTGATGCTGTAGTTGGTTATTCATCCTATATTTGTAGAGAGCTTGAAATGCGTAATCATGTTGTAGGGGTCTTTATAGACTATTGCAAAGCTTTTGACACCGTGAAACATGACATCTTGTTGGCGAAACTTGAAGCATATGGTATCCGGGGGATTGCTCACAAATGGTTTGCTAGCTATCTGGGTAATCGCGTACAGCGGGTAAAGATTGGTAATTCCTTTTCGGATTACCATAGTGTCACTGTTGGAATTCCTCAAGGTAGTGTATTGGGGCATCTCCTCTTTACACTTTATGTCAATTAGTTACCTAACGTATCTGCTTCCTTGAAAACAATCCTTTTTGCTGACGATACTACGGTTTCTTCCTCTGGGTATATATTTAGTTGTCTTTGTAATTCAATCAATCATGAGTTAGAATCCTTGAATAGTTGGTCTATCTCGAACAGATTGTCATTAAACTCTGACAAAACGTCTGCTGTAATTTTTACCAATAGGAGGGTTGATGAAAATGTTAATGATTATCTTTCGATTAATGGTACTAATATAGAATTTATGGAATGTGTAAAATTTCTGGGAATTACCCTGGATAACAGACTGAAATTTAAGAACCATATTGGTTCTGTATG
>CANNZV010005470.1:0-26864 GCA_947561585.1 Caprella mutica
CTCCTGGTTTGGAATGGATCATGCTTTTGAGGTAGCAGAAGATGGTGAGTGGATCGAGTATGTAGTAAGAACAGGGATGGGTATTTGGTGTCTAGGTACGCGGGTCACAAGAAACGGTGTCATTATCGCGAACACTAGAACAAGTGGTGGAGAAATCAATGTATCAAGAAGTAATAATAGAACTTACACAGAATGTGAGTTAGTTTAAAGTGAAAATCCACTACGCTATTCAATAAAGAACCGATTCAATGTATTATAATGAGAAAATGGGCAACCAAGGTTGCTCATTTTGTCGTTTTACGCATATGCTAGTCCCAATCAGCCACAAGTGTACCAAAAACAGGGGTCAAGACCCTCAAAAACCGAGTTTCAAGGCTTTCAGTAGTCCAAAACAAGGATTTTAGTGGTAAGTACCTCGTTTCTAGGGGTGACAACCTTGAAAATAGCCTCAAAAAGGCGTTTTTCGATCAAAAAAGCGGGTTTGTAGCTTAAAAACGCCTGTTTTGGGGTGTTTTGGGGCTAAAAAACACCTAAAAAGGGCATTTTAAGGTCAAAAATGAGCTAAAAAGGCCCTAAAAACGATGTTTTTAGGCCCTTTTTGGGTCTTTTCTAAGGCAAAAATCACGTTTTTAGGGGCTTTTCACCCATTGGTAGCACCTTATATAAAAGAGGACATAGGAAAGAGACTTTAGGAAGGAAGATTGGTAGACTAGAGTCGAAAACAAGAAGCTAGAAAGAGGATGTTACAAAGTTGATTTGCTGTATAAATAGAACGAAGTATACTCGTTGTACGAATCAAGCAAACACTCCCATTTTTGTCACAAAGTTTACTAGTATTCTAAAAACAACGAATCAAACGAATTGCTTTCGTTATACGAATATAAAAGAAGCTTAATCACTAATGTTACAAAGTTTACTAATTACCTAAATACAATTTTTATAACGAGTTGTTTTAGTTGTATTCTAAGGATCTAAAAATGTAACATTTATAGCAAAGTCAACTAGTTACATAAATACAATTAAGTGCATTTTGAATACTCGTTATATTAGTAACCAAAACAACTTTATGACTTATGTTACAAAGTTTACTAATTACCTAAATACAATTTTTATAACGAGTTGTTTTAGTTGTATTCTAATGGCTTAAAAATGTAACATTTGTATTAAAGTTTACTAGTACTACGAAGACAATTAATAGAACTTGGTATACTCGTTACTAATTTCAAAACGAAATCATAGAAATGTTATAAAGTTTACTAGTTGTCTTAATAGACTTAAAATAACTAGTTGTTATTATCGTGCTGCTGAATTTTAAAATCCAGTTACTTATGTAACAAAGTTTACTAATTATATTAATACAACTAATTACCACATCCTCCATTCCTATGCCCTAAGCAATGGAGCGCCTCATTTCAGGTACTTATTCAAAAAAGCCAATAAAGTCGCTTAAAAGCTATTAAAATTGACTCATTTTCTATTTTTATCCTGATTTTTATTTCCCATTGCAGAATCTTCAAATCTAGGCAACAGAAACATTGTATCCCGAATCAAGACGCCAAATCCTACTTAAACATATCTGGATTGTCTTTTCGGACCAAGCCTTCGAGGTACGCTTTGATACTCAATCGCTGTTTAGCTGCCGCAATCTTAGCCACCATATGGTGTTCATCTTCCATCTTGATAAACTTTACAACCTCATTCGTCGCTGCTTTCTTAGCTTTAGCTGCGGGTTTTGCTTTTGAGGTAGCTTTCGGCTTGACAACAGAAACCACCTTCTGCGGAACGGCTTCTTCTTTTGGAGCTACTGTTTTAGCAACGGGTTTCGGGGTTTCCGTTAAGGATTCAATACTCTGCGTCACTTCTTCTGGGCTACGTAATCCTCCTAAGGAAGAAACTCTTTTCGGTCTTAGATTCTTACTCATGGTTCATTGTTTTATAAATTTCGTCAAACCAAGCCTTAAAATTTTGCTCTGGTTTTCCTTTAGGATTGTCTACATAAAAAGAATTGAGGGTATTCGCATTCCGATACAAGGCATAGCGATTCAGCTTCGTGTCTAAGAAATCGAGGTTCACCATATCAGTCAATTCCTCCAACTCCTCCAACAAGAACTTATCATCTAGTGTTCGTTGCTCAAACATATTCACGAAGCCGTATAGTTTCAATGGTCGTTGATCCTTCTTTCGTTGAGACCGTACCTTGATCGCAATCTTTAGAAAATCCAACGTAGCATCCATTTGCAAACCACCGGGTAAAAAAGGAATGAAGAGGTAATCGACTAGTTGCAAGTACTTGGTAATCTCTTGCTGCTCGACAGGTAGGTTATTATCCAGTTTCCCTGGTACATCCACCAAAATGTAATCGTACTCGGTATCCAGTTTGTAGATCCCCGTGTCTTTATGCAAGAAATCTTTGATCGTCATTTGCTGTACTTGATAAGGGCTTGCCTCATCATAGGCTTGCAAATCGGTCATTCGCTTCTTGGCAATACTGCGTTGTTTGTCAGAGTCTACCACAAAGACCGAATGATCGAAGGGCGCTTGACTCAAGGCATTGGCTACCAGCATCGAGCAAGTCGATTTTCCGACACCTCCTTTTTGATTGGCGAACATTAGTATTTTACTCATAGTATGTAGGTAGTAGTATAAATAATAAATGTTACAAAGTAAACTAATACAACGAAAGCAATTTAAACAATTAATAAAAGGAGTAAATTCGTTATACTAATTGTACTAGTTGTATTTTGATGCAAATATACAGACTATCATAATTAATCTCTAGCT
This sequence comes from Caprella mutica, assembly GCA_947561585.1. Lineage (NCBI taxonomy): Eukaryota > Metazoa > Arthropoda > Malacostraca > Amphipoda > Caprellidae > Caprella > Caprella mutica. The sequence goes on from CANNZV010005470.1 coordinate 2,782, forward strand.
ATTGGAACATAAAGATGGAGAAATTTATAGCGCGTAAATAAGATCATCAAAAGAGTTGGTACGAGGAGGGGGCGCGCGCAATGTGGGGGAGGAGAAAAACAAAACAGTTAGTATTCACTATAAGTCATATTTTTAAAATTGAAAAATTAAAACAACAACAGTAGTCAAAGTATACTGTTGTTGTTTTAATTGGTTTTCTCTGTTTTAAATATGTTTTAGAGGTACTAGAAACTTAATAGGGGTAAGGCTTTAGGCGTAGGTAGTATGACAAAATTGGGAAGCTTATTGAGTTTAGTATGACAAATTTGGGAAGAACCTATGACAAAAACAGGAAGGAGTTATGACGGAATTGGGAAGTCATATATGTAATAAGACAAATTTGGGAGCTATCAAGTATGACAAATTTGGGAAGTGAGGTAGTAGCTAAAATGCGCTATTATGACAAATTTGGGAAGCTTACTGGACTTAATAATCTAACTATGACAAATAATGAGAGCGTTTTTATGAGGAACTAAGACGAATTTGGGAGACATTCTTACCCTGTATAGTTGATTAACAAATGATAATATGCTAGGATAATATTGAATTATGACAAATTTGGGAAGTAATAGAGATAACAAATGTGAATATAGGTGCATTTCTATCCAGGATGCTATAATACCTTCTAGTTGAATCTTTAAAACTAGCTTATGGAGTCTTCAACTAAGACAAATTGGGGAGGTGGTATAACAGCTTGATTTCGTTGCTATGACAAATTTGGGAAGTAATAAAAATAAAAACTATGACAAAGATCTGAAAGTGTCATAGTTTCAAAATATTCTTTTATATTTACAACTATAAAGAACTATAATATACTATGAAGCGTGTTGGAACTTAACAGATGTTAACTTATTCCTACATTCAAAGAACCAATTAGCAAATGACTTCAAAAAAAATACTTAAATCTAATAAAAATTTAGTTGTCAAGGCTAACCGATTGATGGAAGCAAAATTCCACTTCAAGTTGTGGGAGATGCGAATATTTGAGCAGATGGTTAGTATGATTAACAAAGATGCTAAGGAATTTAAGCTTTGCAAAATTTACATCAAAGATTTGATAAAGTTTTTCAATTCTAAGAGTAACAACGATCATTTACTGATTAAGAATGCTGCTAATTCTTTAGGAGATAAAAAACTCCAAGTTTCCTATTTAAATAAAGAAGGACATAAAAGATGGGCCAAGTTGAGTATTTTTCCAACTGTTTCCATACCTGATTCAGAATCTAGGGAAGAGGCCAATGCTTATGTAGAATTAGAATTTCATAAAGATTTAAAACCCTACCTTTTAGATTTACAAGCTAACTTTAAAAGTTACGATATTCGCAATTTTAGATTACTAAGGAGTGTCTATTCTTTACGAATGTTTATTTTATTAAAGCAATATGAAGTTATTGGCAAACGGAAGTTTCTAATAGAAGACTTAAAAGAAGTGTTAGGAATTGGAGCGGACCAATATAAATTATATGGAGATTTTAAAAAGCGGGTCATTATAAAACCGCAGCAAGAATTATCTAAATCTTGTGATATTTCTTTTTCCTTCAAAGAACATAAAGAGGGGAGGAGAGTGGTCGCGCTGACTTTTTTCATTCATACCAATGACCAGAACACCGTATCTAAAGCGCCGATTACTATTCCTGTAACCGAAGGTAAAAAACCACTATCCAGAGATTTATTCTCAGGAGAAAAGGACCTACAAGAACTATATCCTTTGGTCCAGGAATGGATTACGATGGACACCTTACGGAATTGGCTGAACAAATATCCTATAGCTCAAATAAAGAGAGGTATAACCTATACTTTAAATCAATTAGAAACTGGGACAAAGATTACGAATATTGGAGGTTATCTGACAAAGATGGTTGCCCAAGATAATTTGAAAGATACCACAGCAGAACGTAAAGCAAAGGAAGCGAAAGCACGGGCAAAGATAAAGGACGCACAACAACAAAAGGAAGTACTGGAAGCGAATTATAAGCAGTTATTACGAGAATTAAGTGATAAGGAAAATGCATTTGTAGATCAGTTATTTGAGCAGCAGCCTAATTTAAAAATAGAAATGATAGACAAGGCAAAAAGCAAAAGCATGTCTGGTTACAATCCTCAAAAGTCCCTAGAAGAAAATTTACAGAGTCCTAGATTTCTGGCCGCTGTTAGAAGTACAACAATCGAGGTACATCGTTCGGAACTCGAAGAATTATATGCCCATTATCAGCCTCGAATAAATAAGGCGAAGAAGTCCTTAGAACAATTATAAGCAACTTGCAAATCTAATAAACTAACTATGGAAATCATCAACTTTGAAAACAAAGAAATTAGAACCCTAGATTTAAACGGAGAGACCTGGTATTCGGTGGTAGATGTGGTTGCAGCAGTTACGGAGTCTTCAAATCCAAGAGCTTACTGGGGGACGCTCCGAGGGCGACTAGCTAAAGAAGGTAGTCAACTGTTGACAAATTGTCAACAGTTGAAAATGAAAGCAGCAGATGGGAAGATGAGGAAAACGGATTGTGCAACAAGAGAGACCTTATTGAGACTAATCCAATCCGTTCCTTCTCCCAATGCAGAACCCTTCAAACTATGGCTCGCCAATGCAGGGGAACAGAATATCCAAGAGACGGAGAATCCGGATCAGCTATTTTCAAAGTTAATGGCTTCCTATCGAGCACAAGGTAGAACAGAAGATTGGATACAGGCAAGAATGCGTTCCTTGATGGCTAGAAACCAATTAACAGATACGTGGAAAGAAAGAAATGTCAAAGGCTCCGATTACGCCATCCTAACGGATTTGATTCATAGTGGCACCTTTGACATGACGACCAAAGATCATAAGGCTTACAAAGGATTAGACCCCAAAGACAAGTTGCGAGAAAACATGTCCGACTTAGAGTTAGTCTTTACCACGCTTTCCGAAACCTTGACTAGAGAAATGACGGAACGATTAGATGCGATGGGCTTTGATCAAAATAGAGACGTGGCGAAGGAGGCTGGAGAACAAACAGGGGAGAGCCGCAAGCGACTAGAAAAGAAGACGGGGATTTCGGTGGTGTCTAAGTTTAAGTGGCTGAAGAAAGGGGACTAGGATTATAATGCCAAGATTCTCGACATTTGAGAAACCAAATGTCGGGAATCTTGGCATTATAACACTACTTCCGCTTCCGAAATATCCAAGGAGCAACCGCATCCCTCCGTACCCAAAGCCCCCGTTTTCCCTTCCGAGCCCGCTGTTCCGCAGCCGCATGAACCACGCTATCCGAATACTTGACATAATGCCACCCGAATCCCGCTTCAATAATCGCCAAATTCAGTTCCTCGCCATCGGCTTCCACGATACAGATCTTCCGGCCATAGCGATCCTTGGATTGTTGATACGCTGTTACGATTTTCCCGAAACAGAAATTGGAAGTGAAGATTTTGGCTTTGGTGCCGAAAGGCTGTTTCTTCTCTGGACAGTCTACATGTGCGAGTCGGATTTGGTGAATCTCGTTGTTCTCGTCTAGGAGTTCCAGGGAATCCCCGTCCTTGATGCTGATGACTTTGCCTTGGATAATCTTTTCTGGAGACCTAGATTTGGTAACTGTTGCCTTGGGGCTTTGGATATTGCAGAAGTGGCTAGGAGTAGGAGGCAGAGGAATAGGTGTCGCATGATTTGTTTTTGGGGTAAAGATAGTGGGAATGGTGGTATGGGAGGGTTATTTTATTGGTTTTTAGTAGCTTCAAGATAGGATACTGAAAATCATAAGCTTCTTGCAATATCCTTTTCCGCTCCTCCTTATCACAATCTCATTGCAAGAGCATCGAATCCAAAAAATCTAGGTTATTTCTTGCCTACGCCCTTATTGAGAATCATTAAATCTAGGAGACTCACATCATCTCGCTGGTTTATTGGTATTCTGTGCCGTGTTTCTAGTAGCCTTTTAACAAGTTATTACTACCTTCCCCCCATCAAAAGAAAAGGTATCTCAATCCAGTTCCCTAAGCAAGGAGCTGGCATTTATTGACGAATACCTTCAATCATGAAACAGTTAAGCGTTCTATTAGCAAGCCTATTCCTAATCACCTGCCAAGCCGATCCACTAATACCTGAACGACCAAGGGCCATCCACTTCACAGGCAGCATTATCCCGAATCCATTATACAATACCGAGGAAGGCGAAGATCGAGACCCGTACATCATCACCCAAACCAACTGGCCAGATTCCCTAAACCATCATATCGGCATCCATATCGAGGAACGAGGCATTATCCAATTCGTTTCTTGCGAATATGTCTTCGCCACCGAGTACCTCAACGACATGCAGCTATGGGGCGGCGGTAACTGCGACGGAGAACGAGTCACGCCATACAAGGTATACGTGGCTAGCGAACGGATTCAATTTCTGTTACTAGAACCTGGGGATGAGTTTTGGGATTGCTGGGAAGCTGAGGAGTTGGGGTCGAGTAGGGGAGTGGCTGGGTTTGCGGTTTGGGTGCGGAAGAATTTGGCGCATTAGAAAAATCTTATTTCTAAATTTATCCGTTTAATTAACACGATCTACTTAACTCTATTTTGACACTTTAGGCGAACTAGATGTGCTTTCTTTTTTCTTCGATAAAAAAGAAACAAAAAATCAAGTTAAAAAGCTGGCTCATCCGCTTGCGGTTCAGGATATATCCCTCACCTCCGGTGTTTTTAACGGGCCATCGCTACCTTAGATGTTGACGCAATACATTCAATTTTCTAAAGTATGAAAGTAATATTAAATACAGGGTCTTTAAAAGAAAATAAAAAAAACTTTTCTCCAAAGTGTCACAAAACAAGATTGTTGCTACTTACCTATGACAGACACAATATTTATAGAGTAGAGAAGCGAGAATAGAGAGGAGAGACACAATACGTTTTCATTCAATGATATTTCGTTAAATTTTAATCGAAATCTATCTCTCTTCTCTATTCTCTGCTCTCGCATCTTAATAACATCCATTACTAAAAATAAAAATCATGAGAAAGTTTAATGTAGTATTCGCCCTTTTCGCAATTGTTTTCTTCGCTTTAACAAGCTGCCAAAAAGAAACTATTGAGAACGTACAATCAGAAGAAAGACAAGAACAACAATTATTTGGTGCTGATGCGCCTGCAACAGATAATTTAGAATTCACAGGAGCTATTGAAAAATTTGATAAAAAGATTCCTACAGATCCTATCGACTTAAAAGGAGAGGTAAGTAGAAACGAGCAAGCAGCAAGTAGTCGAAATTCTACGCTTGAAATATCCGTTCCTGACGATCCTTCAAAAGTACAAATCGCTTGTAACCAAACGATCATTGGCTCGACTAGAGGCAAGCATAATTTGGTCACCAATTCTATCTATTCTTACTTAGGCTTTAATAATACCAACTTGAATGGCGGCGATCAATTGTATAGCTTCCGTTTAGATGCACCAGATGCAGTCTCTTTTACTTTGGACAATACGACTGAAAATTTAGCGATGTTCCTATACGAAGGCGACTATGATGTGTATACGAAAAGAATGTATATCCGAAGAGTAGTGAGCTATACCTCTTCTCATTCTAGATATGGAGATCATATTGGCCCGATTAATTTAGCAGCAGGCAATTATATTTTGGTAGTCGATAGCGCACCTTGGTACGAAAGTGATTATAGACTAAGCATCCAATGCTCGAACACCAATGCTTGCGATGATATGGACAGCTACTACTTAGGCAATATCAGTCCACAATCTTCTAAGTGGGAAAAATGGAGTGCTAGCGCAGCAGACGGTGAGGTAAGAACGAGCGGCGGCAACCAGTACATGAGAATGCAAAGAAAGAGCTACGGCGCACAGCAAGATGTGATCTACAAGACAGGCAGAAAATCATCTGGCAAATATAGATTAGATGCAGATGTGTGGATTTACAGCGGCCATAGCGGTTACATGAATGTACAAAAGCAACTAAGACACGAGTGGGGCGGACAAATCTACTTCTATGGCAATGGAACAGGCGAGGTACAAATAGGTGGACAAACACACGGTTTCTACTACCCACAAGATACTTGGATGAATTTATCTATCGAGTTTGATTTTGTGAACAACAAAACCAGATTATACATCAACGGTTCTCACAAAGCATCTTGGTCGATCCGAGCACACTCCAATGGTTCTTATGGTTCTTACCAAATAGAAGGGATTAACTTTTACCCGAATGCGAGCAATAGCGAAATGTTTGTGGATGATGTTTGTTTTAAGCAGTTGTAGATTGTCTCTATAACTCGGGAACCTAATAACAATAAAAAGAATCCTGTATCCTGGCGCAAGCTGGGGTACAGGATTTTTTGTTTGGAGTTGGGTATTATTGGTATCAAAAGCTCTCAATCGGATGTACCCAGAAGAGGAGATTTTAGAAACCTATCTAAGAGTAAAAGTACAGTTGCTCCGAGTCTTAATGAGAATGGGCATGATGAATCACAACCGAATTTTACTAGTGCCTAAGATAGAATACCACTCAAATCAGATTCAAGAAATTCTATTTGGACTAATACTTTGAAACCATACAGAATACAGAGTAGAGTAGTAAAGAGGAAACCTTCGCGCAACTTGGAAGGAGCTAACAAACTTATCCGTTAAGTTGGTTGCTATAGATGGGAATCTGGCAGTCTTTGATAATTTGATTTAAATAGTCCTTCTTTAAGACTTTTTAAGTCTTTCTTTTAGTCTTTAACCTTTGTAGGTATTTTTTTAGTTAAAAAATGTTTTTTATATCTAATTGAATATCAGTTTATTAGACCCAATATGGGTACTTATTCAGGACTATCTATATGGGTACTTATATAGGACTAGAAATAGGCCTTATGAGTACCTATTTAGGAGTGTTTATAGGCCTTATGAGTACCTATTCAGGTATATATGAGTACCTATTCAGGTATATGAGTACCTATTCAGGACTCAATATGAGTACCTATTCAGGAGATGCTTATTATATATGAGTACCTATTCAGGACTGCTAATTGAAAAAAGCTAAATGAGTACTCTGATTGTTTTGCAAGTACACATTTAAAATATATTTTTACAGCATCAAAAACAACCCAATTGAAAAACAACCTACTATGAGTTTAGCTAAAAAGCCAACTATACCTGTTGCCAGAATAGATAACCAGTTTGTCTATAACGCTAGGTACAATTTAAGTGCTAGAGAATCTAAGATTATTTTGTTTTTAATTTCTAAGATTGATCCTGTTCGGCAGAAAAACTTAATCGAACAGACCATTAGTGTAAAAGAATTAGAGATGGTCTTGAAGGGGGATGCAAAGAGATGGGGGGGGCTATACAAGGAATTGGAAGTTATGAGAGATAAACTCATGAGTAAGGGGATTGTATTGCCAACCGAAATCAAAATTGCAGGTAAAGTATTTTCTGGTCGAATTAACTGGTTTCAGCATATCATGCCTGTTAAGGATAAGGAAGGGAATGTAGCATTGGAATTTTTGTTCTCTCAAACCCTACAACCTTTTTTACTCAATCTCCGAGAATACGTAGCCATTAACTTTCTAGAAGTAGTCTCTTTAAAGTCTGCTTTTTCTATACGGATGTTCCAAGTATTTAGAGCGCATAGGGATAGGATGTCGAAGTACCAGAAGCGGTCTGTTTTAAACTATGATTTAGAGGACTTGAAAGGCTTGCTAGGAGTGGAAGGCAAATATACGGACTATCGGAATTTTAAGAAAAAGGTATTAGAGGTATTGAAAAAAGAGATTAATAAGAATACCACCATTAGTTTAGAATATAAACCCTTGAAAAAAGGTAGAAGTATTACGGCTATTCAGTTCCAATTTTGGGATACTGGACAACGATCTTCTAACCCAAAACAAAAGACTTTAATAGATGCCATTGCATTTGAGGATCTAAGTTATGCCCAATTGCATGCTTTCAATCATTTGGTCGCTTATAGTATCGTAGATGATGTAGCCTTGGAAATGATAAATAGGGTAGAGGGGTCAGAGATTATAGGTTTTGAAGACTGGTACTTTGACGAAGTTATCAAGATTTTTGAGCATAAGACGAATCAAGAAGCAGAAGGCGCTAAAGCAGGCACACTTGTTATGTGGTTTTTGAAATTGAAAGTATTTGAGCAAGGCGATCATTTTGCTACGATCATGGAACGACTGCAAGCTCGGAAAAAGAAACTACAAGTCGAGCGTCCTGATGCTTGGGGGAATAGGTTAATAGCGAAAGGAAAGACTTGGCAAGAATTTGAAGAAAAATTTAACAAATATTTGGTTCAGCAGAACTCCCCTTCGGTCTTTAGCCAAGGGGATGAATGTGTGTGATGGATTTCTTTCTAGTTTTCGCACTAATTACATTTGTTTTAATTTGTTGATTTTATAAACAAAATGTATTTTTATGTTATCAAAATATACCGCACATATAAGTACAAATTACGACCCAACAAGGCTCAACGACAGGCTTTAGAACAGATATTGGGTTGCTGTAGATTCCTTTACAATATTGCTTTGGAAGAAAGGATCATCCACTATCAAAGTACCCGAAAAGGAATTGGCTACTACCAACAATACCAACTCAAAGAATTATTCAAAACGGAAGGGTTTGAGTACATGAAGTGTATTCCGGCACAAGCCAGACAAGACGTATTAAAGCGCCTTAAAATCAAGAAACTATGGAAATTATCAACTTTGAAAACAGCGAAATCAGAACCACCGAATCCAATGGAAAGACTTGGTATTCGGTGATCGATGTGGTTGAAGCGATAACGGATAGTAAGAATCCGAGTGCCTATTGGCGTAAACTTCGACAACGTTTGAATGAAGAAGGAAGTCAGGTTGTGACGAATTGTCACAAACTGAAATTACCCGCAGCCGATGGCAAGTCCTATGCAACCGATTGTGCGACTAGAGAAACGGTGTTACGCCTAATCCAGTCCATTCCGAGCAAGTCCGTTGAACCCTTCAAACTATGGCTCGCCAATGCAGGGGAACAGAATATCCAAGAGACGGAGAATCCTGCTTTAGTTATAAACAGGTTGATGGATTCGTATCGCTCGCAGGGGCGGAGCGAGGAATGGATACAGGTCCGAATGCGTTCCTTGATTGCTAGAAACCAATTAACAGATACTTGGAAAGAAAGAAATGTCAAAGGCTCCGATTACGCCATCCTAACAGACCTAATTCATAGCGGAACCTTTGACATGACCACCAAGGATCATAAAGCCTACAAAGGACTAGACCCCAAAGACAAGTTGCGAGAAAATATGTCCGATTTAGAGTTAGTCTTTACCACGCTTTCCGAAACCTTGACTAGAGAAATGACGGAACGCTTAGATGCGATGGGCTTTGATCAAAATAGGGATGTGGCTAAGGAAGCTGGGGAACAGACAGGGGAGAGCCGCAAGCGGCTGGAGAAGAAGACGGGAATTTCGGTGGTGTCTAAGTTTAAGTGGCTGAATAAATAAGTATATTTGATTAAAAACTCAACCTCGCTAAATTCCTCTCTTACACCATCTAGAATTTAGGTATAATTTGTAGGGGTTAAAGAGAATACAATGAAAAAGTTTCTGTTACTTTTACTAGGTTTCGTGCCGAATTTTATTTTCTGTTGTTCTTGTATTAATCCGCCAAATAAATTCTTTCAAGGGATCGATAATCATGAAGTGATCTTTAAAGCAAAAGTGCTAAAGCATCATACTTTTACAGGAGAATCCTTTCCAGCGACAACCATAACTAGTTTACAAGTATTGAAGTGGTATAAAAATAGCTTAAAAAGCGATACCGTGCACTTTCAAAATGGAGGCGGAGGTTCTTGTGAAGGTAGGATTAATTACCACCATAAAGTAGGAGACATAATTGTTCTTAAAACTTATAAGGATACTTCGAGTTTAGAAACTCTAAAATGGGATGATATACTGCCAGAGCTGTATAAAGATATTCCAAAATATAAAAAATTCATTTCTAGTGTAGATAAAGACCTACTTATTAGTGCAGGTATTTGTCATGTTTGGATTTTGAACATTGATAAGGAACAAGTACAAGGAAACATTACTAGAAACAGGTATTATAAATACTCAAAACGAAAAAGGTTATTACAAAAAATCCATCCTAAATTAGCGAAGAAGTATTATGAAAAAAAGATACTGAATAAGAATTTAAAACAGTCTATGTCGATTAGTAAATTTGAACGAAAAGCTCGAAAAAAACTGTAATGAGTAATCTCTAATCTGCCTCACCGAACCCGATCCGCCAACTCCTGTATTTTCTTAATCGTCTTAGACCGCTTCAATATAGGATACTGGAAATCATAAGCTTCTTGCAATATCCTTTTCCGCTCCTCCTTATCACAATCCCATTGTAAGAGCATCGAATCCAAAAATTCCAGATTATTTAGAATCGTCAAATCCAGTACACTCGCATAATCTCGCTGGTTGCGATCCACAGGCTTATCTGTATTATGAAGCCGCCATTCCCTCGCCGTGTTTCCAAAAACGAGCTTATTGAGCATATCGCTTTCACTTGCTAAGGGGAGCCGGCGTTTATAGGGCTGGGGATGGGTGAGCAAGCGCTCGTCCGTTTGACTCAGGAGTGCCGAGACCAGTAAGGAGTAATTGCCACTCGTCAAGTGGCGTTTGATGTTGAAGGGGTCGCCTAGTCGTAGTTGTTCCTCGGCTTTAAGGCGTTGGAATTATTTGTTTAGCCAAACAGAAAATTTTGGGTTAATCCATCTACATAAGTCAAGAGCAATATCACTATGCGCATAAGTGCCTCCATAGCGACCAGCTGTAGAAACAATACCAATAGCACCAGTTTCTTTTATATAAACTTTAGGCGTAATGACCGATTGGTTATCTTCCAATAAATTTCTAACGTGACCCATATGGGACACTTTAAAATCAGGGTTATGAACTTCTTCCCAAGCAAATAAAAAGGATATTGTTTTTTGGTTTCTTAACCACCTTCGAATCGTATAAATAGGCTTATCAGCTACGCCTCTTTTAGCAATATCTGTGAGGCTTATAAAATCTTTGTCATTAATAGAAATAGTAATACCTTCTACTTCAATTTTCTTTTTTTTCATCGTGTATTTAACTGTGGTTTTCTCTTGTCCTGTACCTAGTAAAGATACGAAATAACCAGCAAAACAGCGGCAAAATTTAAGATTCATTTGACCAATAATTCTACAAGTTGATCTCTCCTTTCCAAGACATTTCATAACTTACCCCAATCAAAAGAAAAGGTATCTCAATCCAGTTCCCTAAGCAAGGAGCTGGCATCTATTGACCAATACCTTCAATCATGAAACAGTTAAGCGTTCTCTTAGCAAGCCTATTCCTAATCACCTGCCAAGCCGATCCACCAATACCAGAACGACCAAGTGCCATCCACTTCACAGGTAGTATCCTACCTAACCCCTTATATAATGCAGCGGAAGAAGAAGATCGTAACCCCTATATCCTCACCGATACCAACTGGCCAGATTCCCTAAACCATCATATCGGCATCCATATCGAGGAACGAGGCATCATCCAGTTCGTTTCTTGCGAATATGTCTTCGCCACCGAGTACCTCAACGACATGCAGCTATGGGGCGGCGGTAACTGCGACGGAGAACGAGTCACCCCCTATGAGGTATATGTAGCGAGTGAACGGATTCAGTTTCTGTTGCTAGAACCTGGGGATGAGTTTTGGGATTGCTGGGAAGCTGAGGAGTTGGGGTCGAGTAGGGGAGTGGCTGGGTTTGCGGTTTGGGTGCGGAAGAATTTGGCGCATTGATATAGGCATAGAAGCAACTGATCCAATGACGCCAAAGGTATCAGATCAGAGGTTATTGAAAAAAATAAAAAAAACTTTTCTCCAAAGTGTCACAAAACAAGATTGTTGCTACTTATAGATGACACGCACAATTATTTAATCTTAATCACCTAGACCTAAAAAAACAAATCATGAGAAATTTAAATATCATCTTAGCAACGATTCTTTTCGCAGCGTTCACTTTAACTTCTTGCCAAAAAGAGCAAATAACAGATTTACGAGATACCGCAACTAGTGTATCAACAACCAACGACAGAGGCATTCCAGCAGAAGGCATCCATATCGTCAACGAAGAGGTACAAACAGCAGCAGCAGCGGAACTATTTACGCAGCGATCTACTTCTAGAAGCCGAACGATTACGACTATTGACTGTGGTACCGATTATGATGGTTGCACAAAAGGAGAGGGCAATAGCTTAACAATCAACAATTATCCTTCCTGTATCCGAGACTTAAATGCGTCCTTCAATGGCGAAGATCAAATATTCTACTTGGTCGTACCATCAACACCAGAAGCAATCGTTACCTATGACATTGAATTAACAGGCATGAGCCAAGATTTAGATTTGTTTGTACTAGCACTAGATGCAAACGGTTATATATCCGATTGCAAAGCGATCAGTATCAATGCTTATGCAACAGATGAAAAGCTTAGCATAACAGGAATGGCACCAGGGGCTTATGCGGTAGTGGTAGATGCTTACAGAGGCGGCATTACTTCTCACTTTAACTTAGCGGTCTACTGCAGCGCAGTATCAGCGACCCCACCCACCGTAACGGCAGCGAGCTTAGTAACCAATGTGGAGTTTGGAGTAAAAGATGCAAATGGTAGCGCTAACTTAGGCCAATTTACAAAGCGAGCGGGCACAACATGGAATGAGTACGGCGTGATTATCCCACACTTTCCATTAGATAGCGACTACAATCCAGCAATATATACTTTCCAAGAGGTCGGACAAGATGATTGGTCGATCTACTTACGAGATGATTCAAGAGGCGTAAATATTCAGTTGGATTTGCATAGAATGAAGGTGGTGTATAGTGATGATGGAGGAAATGCTTTTGATTTGTATGATATTTTGTAGACAGCAAGCAAGAAAGTAGTTTCTTATATCATAAGCCATAATAAAAGTCCTGTATCCTAGCTTTAGCTAGGATACAGGACTTTTTTATTTGGGAATTGGACTAGTGCTTCTGAATCGGAGGTGTCGGTCTACCAGTAACTAGGATGGAGTGGGGTAGTGGCTGGTTATGCGGTTTAGGTGCATAGATACGTGAATAGCAGCACCTAATCCAATGCCCCAAAGGTATCAGATCAGAGGTCTTTAAAAGAAAATAAAAAAAACTTCTCTCCAAAGTGTCACAAAATAACTTTCTCGCTACTTACCTATGACAGACACAATATTTATAGAGTAGAGAAGCGAGAATAGAGAGGAGAGACACAATACGTTTTCATTCAATGATATTTCGTTAAATTTTAATCGAAATCTATCTCTCTTCTCTATTCTCTGCTCTCGCATCTTAATAACATCCATTACTAAAAATAAAAATCATGAGAAATTTCAAAGTAGTATTCGCCCTTTTTGCCATCGTATTTTTCGCTTTAACAAGCTGCCAAAAAGAAACTATTGAGAACGTACAATCAGAAGAAAGACAAGAACAACAATTATTTGGTGCTGATGCGCCTGCAACGGATAACATAGAATTTACAGGAGCTATTGAAAAATTTGATAAAAAGATTCCTACGGACCCTATCGACTTAAAAGGAGAGGTAAGTAGAAACGAACAAGCAGCAAGCAGTCGAAATTCTACACTTGAAATATCCGTTCCTGACGATCCTTCAAAAGTACAAATCGCTTGTAATCAAACGATCATTGGCTCGACTAGAGGCAAGCATAATTTGGTTACCAATTCTATCTATTCTTATTTAGGATTTAATAATACCAACTTGAATGGCGGCGATCAATTGTATAGCTTCCGTTTAGATGCACCAGATGCGGTTTCTTTTACTTTGGATAACACAACAGAGAATTTAGCGATGTTCCTATACGAAGGCGACTATGATGTATATACGAAAACGATGTATATCCGAAGAGTAGTGAGCTATACCTCTTCTCACTCTAGATATGGAGATCATATTGGCCCGATTAATTTAGCAGCAGGCAATTATATTCTGGTAGTCGATAGCGCACCTTGGGCAGAAAGCGATTATAGATTAAAGATCCAATGCTCTAATACGAATGCTTGCGACGATATGGAAAACTACTACCTAGGCAATATCAGCCCACAATCTTCTAAATGGGAAAAGTGGAGTGCTAGTGCAGCAGACGGAGAAGTAAGAACGAGTGGCGGCAACCAGTATATGAGAATGCAAAGAAAGAGCTACGGCGCACAGCAAGATGTGATCTACAAGACAGGTAGAAAATCATCTGGCAAATATAGATTAGATGCAGACCTATGGATCTATAGCGGCCACAGCGGCTACATGAATGTGCAAAAGCAACTAAGACACGAGTGGGGTGGACAGATCTACTTCTATGGCAACGGAACAGGCGAGGTACAAATTGGTGGACAAACACACGGTTTCTACTACCCACAAGATACTTGGATGAACTTATCTATCGAGTTTGATTTTGTGAACAACAAAACCAGATTATACATCAATGGTTCGCACAAAGCATCTTGGTCGATCCGAGCCCACTCAAATGGTTCTTACGGTTCTTACCAAATAGAAGGGATTAACTTTTACCCGAATGCGAGCAATAGTGAGATGTTTGTGGATGATGTTTGTTTTAAGCAGCTATAAAACCCTATAACTCCAAATCTGATAACAATAAGAGAATCCTGTATCCTGGCTTGAGCTGGGGTGCGGGATTTTTTGTGTTTGGGATAAGGAGAAGCGTATTTTCAATTTTTAGTAGTAAAATCTTTTTTACTCATTTGTTTATTTCTTGAAAGAAAATTACATCTGATTGGCTAGATTGCTAGCTACGATTTTTTCTGATAACTAACCAGTCAGGTTAAGACATTTCTTTACACAAATAAAAAATTCGAAATAAATAAAAAGAAGTGATAACAACTGGGAGCATATGCAATAGATGAGTGTAAGTATTATTAAACTCATTTAAAAATTATTAATTATGAAAAATTTTGCATTATTGTTCGCATTAGTTCTTAGCATTTTATCAACTGATACAGCTTCCGCACAGTACAGAAACGCTAGCTATAGTTCTTCTGTTTTAGAAACAAAAGTTTTAGCAGCAGCAAATTTATTAGAAATGGCAGGGTATGAAATAGTCGGGAGTGGAGAAGATGTATTGAGTCAAGGGGATGTGTACCTCGGAAGTCGTACTTTCCATGCTGGCAACGATTATGTAGTAATGGCGGTATCAGAATACGGCGTCGAAGATTTAGATATTGAAGTAATTAGTGGTGCTACTACTTTATGGGAAGATACAGATACAGGAGATGACGGATCAGCACTTGTAAAATTCTATAACAGCCGCACAAGAAATTTAAAGATAAAAGTAAAAAATTACGAAAGCTTAACTACCTATAGGTATTACGATGTAGTGATAATCGTAGCTTATAAATAAACATTATTTTATAAAAAGCATCAGCAAATGTATTTTTGCTGATGCTTTTTTAATTATAAAACATAAGTAATCCTGAATTTTGGTAAAAGCTGAAATCCAGGATTACTTATGTTTAGGGGTGTTGTAACACCTATTCATATGTCATACGCATGTTTCTTATTGTTGGAAGGTTAATAGAACTGAAGCTCTTAATTTTTTTCAGAGAAAATCAACTCAACTACTTTTAGCAGCAAAAAAATCCTACCATATTTCTATTTTTTAATCATTAGACTTTATGAATAGAAAATTCAGACCGCGCGTCACGCACGCGTAGTTAAAATTTCTGAATTATGTGTATATTATCGCTATGAATATTCAAAAGATACTAAATTCACCTACTCAATTGATTGCATTGACCTCGCTAAATCTTGATGAATTTGACAAGGTTTTATTGACCTTCAAAGAAGAATGGCGGAAGTGGTATAAGCACTATGATTTTCATTTTAAACGACGAATTAAACCTTTGACATATGCACAAACTCAGAGTCTGACTCGAACCTTGCCCACTGTTATAGATAAATTGTTTTTTGTGCTGTTTCAGTTTAAAAATAATCATCTGCAACAAGCCTTAGCAGCCTCTTTTGACATGGATCAAAGTCAAGTCAGTATCTGGTTAAAAGTGCTCGAACCTTTGTTGCAAAAGACTTTGAAGAAAATGGGTATACAACCTGCTCGAAATGCCGAAGAATTGAACAAATTGTTCCGCATCCGTCAAGACGAAGAAAAAAGTATTATTGACAAGCCCAAAGCACGCACAATTAGCGCAGATGCTACTGACCGCCCTATAGGACGCAGTACGAATGATGATATACAAAAATTGTATTACTCGGGTAAACATCGTCAACATGGCGTAAAAAACTCCGTCATTGCCGATGAATATCAGTTTGTTCATTTTCTGGGAGACACCCATCGTGGAGCTCGACATGATAAGGCGATTATAGCCGAAGAAATCCCTGACTTTACAGCGGATTGTTTCCACGATCTTTGGTTTGCCAAAGATTCGGGCTATCAAGGTTGGCAACCACAAGGAGTTCATCTACTTGAACCCTTTAAAGCTACCAAAAATAACCCGTTAACGCAATTTGAAAAAGACTTTAATCATTGGGTTTCCAGAGTTCGAATTACAGTAGAAAATGCTATTGGTTCTATCAAAAAATGTCGCCTCGTTAAAGAACGATGGCGAGGTAAAATCCTCGGACGAATTGACCGATGTATAGAGATAGCTACCAGCTTGCATAATTTACGTATCGTTACTCGTAAAACTACCTATGAAAAAGTCGAAAAGCGCATTGATGAGCTACTCTTTTTTTAACACTCATTCATAAAGTCTATTATGTGTTATTTTGAGTATTCTCCTTACATTTGCTTGGTGACAAGATCAAATTGCTTTTGGAAGAACAAATAAACACAAATGAAAATATCGCTTATTTCCTTATTATTATCTCTATTCTTTATTTTAAATTGTTGTGCTCAACAATTGTCTGTATTTACACAATACAGAGAATATCAAGGAATTATTAACCCTGCTGCGGTTAGTAGTGACTATTTTTCATTCGATCATAATTTTTCTGCGGGTATATCCCATCGACTACAATGGGCTAATTTTGATGGTGCTCCTCAGACTAGCTTAGTGAGGGGAGAATATATCATTGATACAGGGGGAGCTTTTTCCTTACTTACAGGTGGACATCTATTAAGCGATCAAATTGGCCCAACAGGAAATCTAGGCGTTTATGGTAGAATTGCTGGTATATTAAACAAGAAAAATGATTTTGCCTCAAATGGTGGATTAGTTCTAGGTCTTACAGTTGGAGCAGCTCAATTTAGAATCCGTTCTTCTAATATCGAATTAGTAGATCCAACGGATGATTTAACGAAAAACAACCAATTTAAAATGTATCCAGATGTAGGGGCTGGAATCTATTTTTATCATCGATTTGATAGAGGGTTTTTCAAAAATGATAATTTTTATGCAGGTATTTCTGTACCCCAATTATTCGGTCTGGATTTAACATTTACAAATGAGAATGGAGAGTACACGGTTAAAAAAGTTCCTCATTTTTATAGCATGTTAGGATTCTATAAATATTTTGGAGATAGAAGTTTTTTCGAACCATCTCTTTGGGTAGGATATGTGGAAGGGGCTCCTATACAAATAGATTTAAACTTTAGGGTTCAGTGGAAAAGAGTTTTTTGGGTAGGAGTTGGAGGCTCTAATAGCGCGACTGCGCACTTTGAAGTGGGTTTTATCATAGGAGAAAATTTTGCGGAGGATAAACATATTAAAATTGGTTTTGGTTATGATCATACTTTTTCCACTTTTGGCCCTTTTGCTGGTCCTACCTATGAATTTAATATAGCTTATACCTTTAGTAATGAATAATATTTTCTTTTAAGTGATAACCTATTCCTATAATTGCAATAGATAATTGATAACATTTTAAAACAATCAATTATTTATACAATGAAAAATTTTCTTATTCTTTTTATTTTCGTCTCTATTAGTTCTTTTCTATTAAACTCTTGTCAAAAAGAAGGGAATGAATCTTTATTAACTGAATCCAAAGTTGAGATTCCAGTAGATCATGAAACTCAAATCAATCATATAGGAATTCTTACAGATTTAGAAACAACAGACGATTATGCCATTAGTATTGGTATTAGTCCTAAAATTTTCCTCATTAAAAAGAATCAAATGAATAGTTCTGAGTTGCTAAAAGCAATTAATGATGCAAGTAGAAATGAGCATCCTCTCAAAGCTATCCTGACTTCTGAAGGAGATTTATTAAATCTAGAATCTCTAAGTGAAGAAGAATTTAAGACTTTTCAAAATACAAATAATTATGAAGCGTTAACAGAAGATGACAATCAAACTTCCAGTTCAAGAAGCTCTGGAAATTTTTATAATGTGATTGAAGTTAATAGTGCTTTTAATTATATTAAAAATCAAAGTTGTGATAACTATTACGTTGATATTAATCAATGTATCCCCTTTCAGCATAAGGCAGATGGTTGTTATGCAAGAGCACATAAAATGAGAGAGGTAATCTCTGATGTCTATGAAAAAAACAGCTATAAAATATTTGCTTATGGGAAATTAAAAAGTGGTTGTTGGAGGAACTGGTATTATCATGTTGCAACCCTTGTTTATCTGGATTCTTATCCTTATGTTTTTGATCCAGCATTGTCAAGTAGAAAATTAAGTATAGGCGAATGGTTATCTATAATAGCTCCAAGTAATTACTATTATGTCTGTGATTGGGAAATTAAAAGTGGCAATCATTACTCGGTAAAAAAACAATCTTCCTACTGCAATAGTAGAACATATACTGGAGCAAATGAGGCTATGATGAATACGGACTTAAAAGAATTTGAGAATAGTGGGAAATGTAGGTAGTAATCAAGATAACAAACACGTAAATATTAATAATAGCTATTCATTTAACTAAACTAGAATAATTTAGTTAAGTGAATAGTTTTTATCATTGCTTATTTATAAAAAAAATAGGCAACTCAACACCTTGATGATTTTCTGGAAGGGTAGGGTGCTGCTTATGTTCCGCCCCTTTAGTTTTTTGGACAAGCTGAGGTACTCTTAAATGAACATAATTGTAGAGTTCTTGAAAGGTAATGATCTGATCCATATTGACATCTGATTTAATTTCTCCGTTGTCTCCTTTAAAAGGCTTGTTCTGTAAACCTTCAACTAAGACTTTGGTAAATGCTCCATTATTCCAAGATTTGTCCTCATAAGAAGATTCTCCCTGACTACAAGATAACATTGTTTTGACACCTGCTTGTTGGGAAGCTAATGAAAATATAGCCTCTTCTAAACTAGCAAAATTCATGTTCTTTTTATCCTCATTGTAGGCCTCAGAACGACATGCATCAACAAAGAAAAGTTTCTTACATTTTATAGATTGCAAACGATCTACAATATCATGCCCGAAATCAATGGCTGTACCTCTTACATCAAGTCTATCAACATCGCTGGGAAATAATAAGTAGTTATTATTCTTACTATCAGTCATTCCATGAGTAGAGAAAAATAAGATAAGGACATCTTTTTCTAACAATTGATCTTCCTGTTCTGCACGTTCAATTTCACTAATAGCATAACTAATAGCTCTAGCAGTAGTATTGGCTGGTTTGTTCAATAGTTTATGGGATATGATTTTATTAAACAAAATATTCTCTTGCCCTAGAAAAGCATTAGAAAAATCTTCCGCATCCTTTTTTGTGAATTGTAAATCAATTTGAGGAACACCCACACTAATTAAATATAAATTGGGCTTTAAGGGCGCATGATTAACATTTAATATCTCTGATTTAACACTACCAGCAGTATTTGCTATTTCTACATAAATTTGGTTATCTCCTTGGGCTAGTTTCACATCACTTACAAAAGTATGGGTGTAAATTTGCTTTCCACTAGCATCTTGATCTTTAGCCACCACCATTTTTACCTTATCCATCTTTGCACCTATCGTACTTCTATCTATCCCATTAATAAATACTTTAAATTGATCTTCTAAAATAGTATCGGTAGAGTTCGCAATCAAAGTGATAGGAATAATATTCTCTTCCCAAACCAAAGACGTCGTTCCATATAATGCTGGATTAGGACTACTCCAGTTTAGTAATAAAAATTGTTGCTCGGAAATTGTTGCTGTAGGAATAGCAGTTGTAAGGACTTGATTAAGTGATATGGTATAAGATTTTTCTTGCCCATATTTAGCAAAGGATTCCATAACTCTACAAGCAATCACTATTTCTTCATCTAAGTAGGAATCTTGAGCTTGAAAACTAAAAGAAAGTTGCTTGCTACTTTCAGGAGCTAAATCACCTATATTTAATAACTTATCTGATAGTGCTTCTACTTTGTAGGGAAAAGAAAATTTAATTCTTACATTTTCTGCTTTGGCCTTACCTGTGTTTGTAACAGTTATATCCAATCTAATGGGTTTCTGTTTTAATACTTCTGATGAATTATCTGCTAAATGAAATCCTCCTTCACTTAAGCTTAATTGAGGGGTAGCTTCTTGCTCTAATTGTATCTTAAAATTAATGGGAGAGAGCGATGCATTATTAGCTTCTGCAAAAGTATACGTAAATGTATGTTCTCCTGTATGGATTGTTTCTCCTGTAGAAATAGGAAAATATATCTTCTTTGTGCTGCCAGCTGCAATATATCCTATATAAACTTTCTTTAAATATTGAATATTTATTTCAGTAGGAGCATCAACAGTAGCTATTATATTATAAGCATCGATCTCCCCGGTATTCTGTATTTCTGCTTCGTAATATATTTGATCCTTAGGCCCTAGTATTTTATTGGGTTCTGAAAATCCAGTAGGATTTATATTTAGGGTTGGGGGGATTTTTGAGGTAGGGATTGGTGGTCCTTTTAATTTTATTAACCATGCGTCCGTATCTTTTATACTATTTGAATGAGTTACTCCAGCTAAAATTAAATCACCATTATTGGTTTGGATCATATCATATCCTTTATC
The DNA here is from genome assembly GCA_947561585.1 of Caprella mutica. NCBI lineage: Eukaryota > Metazoa > Arthropoda > Malacostraca > Amphipoda > Caprellidae > Caprella > Caprella mutica. The sequence goes on from CANNZV010005470.1 coordinate 23,759, forward strand.
ACTAAAATCTCCACCAAAAAATTGTTTATCATCCCACAGTTCATTGCCAATACTATCAATACCTGTTATCCACAATTTTTCTCTTCTCGCAGCTTTAATATGAGAAAAAGAAAACCCTAATAAATACTGTATTTTATGCCAATCTTTATATAAGGCATAAGCGCCATCATCCCCTTTCGCACCATACGTATGCACGTACTGCTCCGTTCCGTCTAAAGAAGTATTCAATAACAACATATCTTCTCCTCTGCTTAAAGAACTTCCTCCAATAATTAATTGGTCCTTTGATCCTAATTTTATATCCATGCCTTTTTTATCTAACCACTCTTTTTGCCATTTTATTTCTCCTTCTTTTATATTTAGCAAAAGTAGCGTTTCCGTTCTTTTTCCTTTACTAAAACCAGTTGCATATATTTCTCCTGCATGATTAATTAAAGCTCTTGCTTCAGATGAAGTATTTTGAGGAGCAGTTATTTCCCATCTAGGAACTCCTTTCTGATCTATACTCATTATCCAAAATTCATTATTTCTCTTTCCTGCAGCATACAGATTACCTTTGTCATCCTGAATTAAATCGTAAAATATATCTTCCTCTTTTGAGCCTAACAAGGTATCCCACATTACTTCTCCGGCTGCATCTATTTTTAAAAGCCAAGCATCTTTATCTCCTTGATATCCTTTGGCTTTAGAGGAAGAATAACCTGCTATAATATACCCTCCATCAGGCGTTTGCACTACGGCATTGGCACTTTCATCTTTTTCTCTTCCATATTCTTTTCCAAAAATTTCTTTCCCACTTTGGTCTGTAATTACAAAGTACACTTCTTTGCCTTTCTTGTATCTAGATTTTGTTTCTCCTACAAAAACTAGATTGCCCTCCATATTTTGCATTAGAGCATGTGCTGCATCATTCCATGGGGAGCCATAATGTTTTTCCCATTGTTTTATTGGTGTTTGAGCATCAATAAATGATAAATAAAAAACAAAAACAAAAAAACAAAATACAAATTGCTTCATTAGAATAGGTTTACTTGTTTGGTTCGATATTCAAATGGAATACATATAACACAGAGAATCCGCTAGTAGAGTACATTGACTCTACTAGCGGATATTTTTAAGAAATTACTAGGATAGGGTATTAAAATTATCTAATCAAATATAAGAATAAATTTTTAATAAACTTTCATCTCGTAGCGACCTGCATAAAAATTTCTAAAATAAAATAATGTCCATTTACCTAAAAATAGTCACCTCCCCTCGTCTAATCAAACCTTCATTCAAATCAAGTCTTACAATATAAAAATAAGTCCCCGCAGGTAAGACTTTACCATTCTGTTGATTAATACCTGCCCAATCATTTCGATAAGGTTTAGCTTGAAAAATGATTTGCCCCCAACGATTAAATATAACTAATTCCGCTTCTGGATATTTCTCTGGGTCTTCTTCTAACTCAGGTACAATAAATTCATCATTTTTTCCATCTCCATCTGGAGTAAAGCCATTAGGCACAAAGAAAAAGTCTGGATCATCTGCTGGTTTTTCAATTAAAACAGTTACCTCTGCAATGGAGCAATCGGGGCATTCTGAACTACATATTTGGTACTGAAAAGAAGTGCTTCCGTAAGAACCACCGAAAGGAGCGAAACTTACTTCTCCATCTCCTAAATTTTCTACTACCCCTATGTCTGGATCAGACAATAACTCGACTGTCCAATCAGAAGTAGCTGGAAGTATATCGTTATCTATAATACTGTAATATGGATCATCCCCATATTCAAATAGAATGGTATCAGGCATTGCAACAGCCGATACATTTCTTGTAATAACAATTTTGGCTTGATCATAATCTGGACAGTTTTCTGTAGATAAAGTCCAAGTAAAAGTATTGCTCCCTTCTTGTAATTTAATGACTTGCGTAGTCGAGCTTCCCGTATTTTGAACGACTGCTTGGGATGCACTAAACCACTTGCCTGTTGTATTAGGAGGTAAATTTCCTGTTAACACTATATTATCCGAGCAAATATTTTGATTAACCCCTGCGTCTGCCGCTGCTGAAGATGCTAAGACCGTACAATCAGACACCTCTACGCCACAACTACAATCTGAGGTAATTAGATCTTCACTAGTGAGATTATTGCCATCATTACAAAATGCGCCAATCTGCTGTTCGCCATTACAATACTTGGCATAATCTCCTTCCCAAGCTAGTTTAGGATTTCCTTTAAAATTGTAGCCTGTTTCTGAACCTGATATATTACAAACATTAGGCATGTCCTCAAAGCATCCTTCCAAGTCATTATCATTTAGCCATACCTGTATTAAATTAGGGAAGTTTTTTATAAAACTAGGAAATGGTCCTGTTAGCTTATTTCCATCTAAAGAAAAATTCTCTAGTTGTGCCATATGTACCCAACTAGTAGGAATTTCTCCTGACAGTTGATTACCGCTAAGCCAAAAAGTGGTGATAGCTGGTAAATTTAAAGCTGTTGGTAAATCACCAGAAAGCCTATTAGCTGTTAACCAAAGTGTTTTTAGTTTTGGCAAATCAAAAGCAGGCATTTCCTCTGACAACAAATTATGAGCTAGTTCCAAAATTTCTAAATTAGGGGAACTAAAATTAGGTATCGTGCCTGTGAGAGAATTATTGTCTGCCCTAAATTCTACTAATTTTTCAAGACTTGCAAAAGAAAGATCGATAGTACCTTCTAAATTATTCCGCTGCAACCAGACATATTCTAGTTCTGTAGAATTAAGTGCTGGAATAGTTCCTGTTAACTGATTATCTGGAATATAAAAGTATTTTAATTTAGTACTTGCTATTGTAGGAATAGTTCCTGTGAATTGATTATTGGATAAATAAAAAGCCGTTAAATCAGGAGAGCTAAAATCTGGTATTTGACCTGATAATTTACTGCCATCCAAAGAAAGAAAACTAAGTTTAGGTAAGCGCCCTATCGTTTCTGGAATTATACCACTTATCTCCGTAAATCCAATTGCTAAGAATATTAAGTCTTCAAAATCACCCAATGAAGCAGGAAGTTCCCCTGTTAGTTTATTACCCGATAAATCTAAACCTATGAGCTGTTCTAGATTACCGATGGATGGA
>CANNZV010005471.1:0-26855 GCA_947561585.1 Caprella mutica
ATGCGTTTAGCAATATGCATATGCATTTATAGATATGAATATACTCTTATTCTCAAATGCATATGCGTTTTCTCAAAAAAGCATAAAACCTGTTGCATATGCAGTATATTTCCCAGTGCATATTGTCACAACCTTACTTATTAGCATAATAAATAAGTGATAGATTGGTAACTGTAATCATTCACCCTTCAACTAGTCAAACTTACACTAAGTCTTGGCGTGTTTTCCGCTAAAATTCAGTCATCTGTTACAACTCATTTGATCATTAAATTCTATATCATGTTGATGTAACATGGATAAAATAAAAGATAGATGGTTATAACTATAGTATTCCAGTGACTGTGCGAGATTGACTAGTAAAAACTACACCCAGAATTTTTAAATATTGATTTTCATTATAATAACTTTATCTAGTTTAATAAATTAAATGAAATCTTTACTTACCCTGAAAATACTTCAACCAAAAGTATAAATAAATTATTTCATTATTTGAAAAATTATTTTCATAAACCATTTCATATTTCAAACCCCCTTTTTCAAATTTTAGTTATTTAATTAGGAACTCAAACATTCATTTACCATTTTAAATTATCAGCTCTATCTTTCAATTGTTAAATATGTTGTGTGGGACAATGGAACAAAAGTATCTGGAGATTGTAATTGAAGTCATAACATACATAACATGACTTAGAATGAACTAGAAAAATTGGTCTTTGGTTATTATGAAAATAGAACAACCTTTGGCATGTCGGAAGAACATTTAAACTGAAATGATCTAATATCTTTGAACTATAAATAAAATGCCAATTCCCTGCAAACTAATAATGCAATCTAAATATAAATTTACAATCAGAGTACAGCCATAGTTTGAATTTTCTAAACGAAGTTAAGTACGTACCACTTAAGTTTTTCTACGATATCACATTATTAATATCATTATCAACTAATTAAGAATTCAAATTGGGTGAAAACCATAACGTAATGTTACTAGAAGTAAATTTTTAACTTTAATCATCGTAACAACATCAATAATATATTTTATTTTAGAATAATCTATTTAGCTATTTTCTAATAAACTACTTTAACAGAGACATTTAAGATTCTTATTTAGATTAGTATAATAATAATTTTAAATAAATAAATATCTTTAGCATAATAATACTATTTGAGTTAACTTAATCACAAACGTTACGTTCAAAGATGGCAGTAGTCTAGTTAAAACTAGAATATTAACGAAACATATGTTCATTCACTAAATTTTGTTCAAAGGTTTCTTGGAATTTTTTCACTAGTTATTTATATGCTCTCATACTTTGTGATGCCTTCCTACAATCCCAGAGTATTTTATGCTTCGAATTTTTTTTTTTTTTTGTACCAGACTGCATAAACGACAACAAATTTATAATGTTTGAATATAATAGGAAATTAGAAAACAGTGATTTATGAACATCATACGAAGACTCTTTTCTCTGATAGTACTTTCAATTCTAAACTTAAATTTTGCTATAGTCTAAGACACACTGGAATTTTTACTTAACTATTGAGCATTAGAAATCCTCTTAAATATTGAAGACAAATTTTCCCCCAGTTTTTGGGGAAAATCCAGAATCCACAACCAACTCCTTGTCCAACATGTTTGAGTCATCCGAATCAGGTAAGATGAGTTCGCAGGACAGGATCTCATCACACTCCTTCAGATTCAACCAATCAGCGGGGATGATTTCGTTCTCTGGAAGAAAAGAATATTTGTTTGAGAAGTTGATTGAAATTAATTAATGACTGAATTTTAGTACGAGAGTTACGTATAAATATATACACTCACCAACAGGATTGCCGAGAACGGCTTCGATTTCTGGATCAACAGTTGGAAGACAAGTTGAATGTGGTGGCTGAAAATTTCAATATTAAGAATATGTAGGTAGGTAATAGTGGGTAAGGTGAATTCAATTATATTCATAAATAGTTTCATTAAATATTCCAAGATGTTTTCTTAATAATGAATACTATTTCACTCTCCAAACTATTTAATCTTACACATCGTTTGAAACATATACATCATACTTTAGAATTGCTGTAAATTTTCCTTAAGCCCCGTCCAGACGGTCAAATTTTCTTAGAGAAGTGACAAACTAAATGACAAACTTATCGTCAGTTTTCAAGTAGTGTCTACACGGTAAAATTTTCTCGCCAAAAGTTTGAGGTTCACTGGCGTCAGTTTCGTCAAAATAAATGTTATATATCGTGAGAATAAAAATTATATAACTTGGTATGTATATTTTCTAAATTTAGAACAGTAAGAAACCAGAAAAAATAATTTGTTTTTAATGACAAAATATCGTCTTGAAAAGGATAGTCAAAAATAGATCATAGAAAACAATTCACAACGTAGGTAGCCTACCTATAACTTAGATCTAATACATTCTAATACAACCAAGTATTAAAGAGTCTGTCGTCAGCCATTGTAACTAGATAGATACTAAGTTTGAAAAAAATGAGGTTTTTGTAGGTGTACCTAGCTGTAATAAACTAAAATGACGCGCAAATGAAAAAATATTATTGCCGGAAAGTCAGTGTGTACTTCAAATTTTATCGTCAGCAAATAGTTTGACAAACTTTTTGTTGACGATATCCAACATGTTGGAATAAAAAAAACTGATGAAAAGTTTGACGGTTTGCTGACGCTAGGAAGTTATCGTCATTTAGTTTGTCATTAAGTTTGTCACTTCTCTGAAAAATTTGACCGTCTGGACGGGGCTTAAGGGGATAAGAATTATTATTATTGACAATTCAAGTAGCCTACCATTTTACATATCTATTTTTGATTAAAGGTTCACTCCAGGCTCCGAAAAAGGTTTAATAATATTACATAATATAAGAATTAAGGTTAAGATCATAAATAGGTGCACAACAATTAAGCGAAACACTAATATGATGCAAAAGAACAAGATTGTACACTCTTTGCTTCGATTTCCAATTTGAATTGTTCGGCCTTCGTTTAAGCTGTAAATTATCTTCTGAATAATTATATATTTTTTTAATAAGTTTCATTTTCTATCAAACAGCAATTGTAGAGTTTTAATAAAGTATATTCAATTAAATATATATCAAATTTTTCATTGTTTGCTGCAAAATTATGAGAAACATTAGCCTCATTGATTGAGTCGAAAAAAGGCTATCAGAGGACTTTTAAAAAGTAATATCGTTATCAAAAAAAGAAAAACTCACATATATGTTGATCGAAGTACATGTACCGTTTTGATAAGTATCAAAAGATAAGCATCCTTTAAGTTTTGCAGCATCAACAAACCTCTGCTCTCTCTGAATAGAATAGTGATAATAAGTTAATTAATTAAAAAGAATGTGTTTATTTTGTAGTTACTTCATAAAAAACACTCACAAAATGAAAAATAACTTTATCATTAATTTTGTACATAAAAATTTACATTGCCAGCCACCAAAACAAATAAACCAATGCCTAATGTCTATAATGTAACATTTGATTAAAAGCTGGTTTTAAATAGTTTAGAACTTTAGAGTAACATATAAACATCAGTAAATTCCTCTACAGTAGGTATGTTCCCCAGTAAACATTGCACTTAAGGGGTAACGTTGCAAAGTAAAGGCACGATCGGGCATTGACAACCCAGTCCGATTATACACTGGAACAAAAACGGTCATTGAACCGCGTTGTGCCAATACTAAGGAAATGACATTTGGCCAACGGTTGCAAAGCAGCACTGGCCCAATGAAGCAAAATATTGGGTAACCAATCAAGAGATTTTTTTATGAATCAGTTCGCTTATTGTACTGGTTTTCTGGTTCTAGTAGGCAGTTGTCGCCCACAAATCAGAGAGTGAAGGTGTGAACGATCTCTCCCAAATTTAATCTCACTAAATAGCAAAATTAAAACCCTCAATTAAGTATCACTTTGAAATTGTAGCCGTTTACGTCAATTTGATATAAATAGGCCTATTATCCCTATTTATTACATCCATAAAATTGAGCCTCGCGTCTATTTAATTCATATATTTAGTATGAAAAGTTATTTTTCTGATCGAAATAATTATTTACCTTGTAAATTAAACTTTCTATTAAATTTAAAATAGTATTACTTTGTTAAATTATCTTAGGTAAAATAATATAGATTTAGTTTGAATAGGCATTTCTTGTATATTATATCTCCCTCATTTTGATTTATGAGATGTATTTGTACGACGCGTGTTACAATATTGTAAGAAGAAGCTGTTGTGCGAGAAGTAGCTATGTATGGATTAACCTTAATACACATCTAATATGAAAATAACACTGCTCATATACCGGCATGACATCGGCAAGATTCAGAAATGCCGGCATTGATAAGTTGTTTATGAGTCACTTGCCAGATTTGGGCCAATGAATTGACAAAATGTCGGATTAGCCCTGGCCCAATGCAGCACCAGCACTAAATTGGTAACGTTAAATATTGCTGGTACCAAAAAGTCGTTAGACTGTTCAGGGCAAGTGAAAAATCAGAAGTGGGCGGATCAGACATTTCGGGGTCAATATAAGCTGAATATTAAGATCTTCTGATAGTGATTCACGCAATCATTTAATTACTGAATGTAAATTCTTCATTTATACCAAATAATGCTGCTGAAATTACATCTTAATTTCGTTAACTCATGTAAATAGTTTGAAAAGTAAATAGACATAGGATCTACAATGGAAACCAAAAATTGCCCATGACGTAATTTCTGCTCAGCTCTAATTTAAGACTTGTCCTTTAACAATCGATTAGGACCATCCCTGAGAGAAAGCTATAGTGGGCCATAGTAGTTTATATTAAGTCAGCGTTCTTTAACTCTATGGCCCAAACCATAGCTTTCTTTTTGGGAATGGGTAGTTTAAAAAATTAGTCACAAAAATCAAAAGCATTCAAAGCTCTTACCTGTATTCAAAGCTCCACCATCGTCCCGTCTGCAGGTGATTGTAATGAACTAATGTTAGAGATGATGTTAATTATCTGGTATCCTTGAGGGATGGTAGGATTAAATAATGAATGAATGGAACTATAGTTTATTAAAAATGATATATTAAGAACTGAAAAATACATTTTTATCGACTTTAAACTTTAAAAGAATAAAATGATAAATAAAGAAAACGTAATTAAATAATAACTATTTTAATGAAACATACAATGTAATTTGCTAATAAAATTCAACTCATCTTTAAACTTGAAGAGAGTTTGTTTTTAATAAATTTTAATATTTAAACATAATCATGAGTTAAATTTTTTGAGTCATATTTGTTTAGTGCAATAGATCGCATTTTGAATAAATGAGTGATATGTAATCCAGTTAGAATGTTTTGATGTAAGTAAATGAGTGAGAAGAAAGTGAATCATTTGTTAGGAATAAAAGCGGCACACTTTATTTAATCACAAGTATCAAATAAGCAAATATCACTCATTAAAATGATTAGCGTCAGAGATCAAGTTTGTTATGATTTTTTTTTTAAATTACAATTAATGGTAGAACAGCCAACAGGTAATATTGGGGTTGAAAGGGTGTCCCCAAAAAAACATAACCCAAACTTAAAATAGTATATTTCAACTATTAGTGATGGTACAGTATTCTTTTGAATATCATTTCGTTTGTTTGCTCCTTTACCATCTACTGTTAAATTTTCATATAGATTTTTCCATTTTTTGTGTATATTATAACGATTTTATTGATGGGTGGTGGAAAAGGCTTTGCACAAACTCTAAGAAAACGGACAATGTAGATAAGTTCAAACAAAAAATATATTTTTACAAACAACCTCATCAATTATCAGATTTATTTCCAGGTTTCAAAAGCATTCAAATATCAATTTTTTTTATAACATATTGGTAATATGGAGAAATGTGTAAGTACATAAAGAAAGACAGAAGTTTAGACCACCTCTATAAAGTGAAAGTCAGAGTGATAATTTAAATTCCCACAATGATAAAGTCGGTCAAAGTTGAATTCAAGACGGTTATTTCGTTGATAATATTGCCGAATGTTATAATTAATTACTTATTGATTCATATAAAATACAGTTTAGTCCCTCATGATAATATCTTCCACAAAACGATCATGAACTTGTTGATTTTTTTACGGCGTGAGAAATCTGTTTCAAGAAGTTGATGTTTGACTTTCGTTTTAATCAGTGGCATTGTTGGTCATGTTTAGTAATTCGATTGATTGAAGATTTTGTGATGTTTGACCCATTTCTTATAAAAAAACATTCCTATTTTATAAAAGGAGTTGCTGAATAAGATTGATTTTGTCTTCAAATCGTACTCTCTTCTTGCGACCTGAACATTGAACAACCCCTATAAAATTTAAACCTTACTATTTGTACTTATACACATTTCTACAGATCAGCAATGTTTTATTCGAATAATTTTAAAACCTGGAAATAAATTTTGATTATTGATGGGGTTGTTATAATATAATATTCACAAACATGTATACAAATTTATGAAAATTTAACTGTAAACGGAGAAGGGTTCAACAAACAAAATAATACTAAATAAATACCATAACTTCAGTATTTGATGAAATATACTACTTAAAAATTAGGATCCGTTTTTTTGGACCCACTTCATAGTACAATTTTAAAGTTTTTAGATATTACAGTGACTTATAATATGGACGCTATTTAAATTAATGAACTCAATTGAAATAAGTAGTAAGCATTATGATCGTAGATTGCATAGAGTGAAGAATAAGTTTATAGAACACTATTTGCAAGAACATAGTTCCATTCAATTCTCACCTTCTTCGCCTTGCACAGTCTTGCATTTTTGCACTTCTCCTTATTGGATCGTGTGTATGATTTCTGGAAATTAAGAACATTTTGACGATATATTAGGGATTTATTTATCAAATAACTCAAAAAGTCTTTGACCAAATTGCTTAGAATTATGTGGGGCTATTGAACAAGGTCCAGGAACCTGAAATTTTAGTACCGATCGGGTCAAAGAACAAGGTAAAGGTCATTTATAACTCAAAAGTATTCAACCAAAATGCCTAAAATTTGGTGGAACAATAATTGTTTATTTTCAAGGAACTAGTTATACATATTTTAAAAGCGACAGGTCAAAGGTCAAGGTATTCTATAACTTAAACTTATTCAACCAAATTGCCTGCATTTTAGTGGGACGATTGTTCATTATTTAGGAACTAGTTTATTGGATTATAGGAGCGAACAGGTTTAAGGTGGAGGTCAATTATAAGCGTTTGCGAAGGTATGCGCTCTACAATTGCCCGTCATCTAGTTACATACAAGCAGGCCCCGTTTTAATTACCGAATCACGACTCAGATCATTTACCAAATGGTAATTAAGGCAAGGAAAAGTAACAAGAAATTTACACTTGTCACTACTTGATTATACATCTCATTTTGTATGAGTTATAATGAAATAAATTTTGTTTTGGAGTTGGAGTACTATATAAGCCTATTAATAAACAGAGTTTCAATCAAAATCCATCCATTGATTAACTCTCACTCAGTATAGGTGAGTAATTAATAGATACTTAGATTTCTATTGGAACAAACAGCTATTTTAAGTAAGTTATTGGTTAGTTCTACATTTTTGGACACGTCAAAAAATAAAATATAATAATTATTATTTAACTTCTATTCAAATTGGTATCATGAATACCAATTGAAATAAATGTTAAATGATGATTATTATATATTTATGTGTTCGAATATATGGAACCGTGCGAAAACACGGAACTAACCCTAAAATGGGACATGTTGAATTTCTGACCCAATTGCTTCTAATAACCTCATCTGGATTATAATATTGCTGTTTTTTTTAGTTACCGTGAAATAATCACAAAAAATTGTCTTCGTTTTCTATGTCTACGAACGGTACTTATTTTGAGACATGACTCGAAATAAGTACCTCTTTTGTTAAAGCGGGGCCTGCTCGCATAGTTTAATATATAACATCTCTATTTTGATATATTTATTAGTGTAAATCTTCAAAATTTGGAAAAGTACATCCCAACGTATAAAAGATAAATTATAATATTTTATATTATCGTAGATTATGTACGATAAGAAAAGCTTGCAAATATTTTCATATAAGCGAAAATCTATATATTAATGTTTTAGCATGTAACAGGAATATGCAATACAAGACATTCATCTAAGAATTTCAGCTGTAAATGTTCTTAATGGTTAAACTACTCACTCTTGGTGCCATTTTGATTTTGTTTTCCTCTCTTTAGCATTAAGCAATAACTAAAACACTGTCTGGGGAAAAAAAAAATCAAGGGTCATACCTATCAACAATTATTATTTCTCAAAGCTCACTATTAGATTGGATAAAAATTTCTTGAATAAAATTTACCTTTCGCTTTCAAACTTAAACTCAAAAGATTAGGGAGAAACTGTTTTGTTAAATTGAAAGAAGTGCTGTCGAAGCCTTCACAAGGATTAGTGAAATTTCTGGTGTCTACGACGTGTCTAGCAATCATTGCACCGGCCTATGAACGCCTGCATTGAAACAGATGTACGGCAGTAAAATAATATTTTTAAGTCGAGTCTTAATTTTAAATCTGTTGAATACGGATATGTAGACTACTACATATATTTAATTAAACATTTAAAATACTATATTTTTATTCAACACTATAAAACAGATTCTATAATATGTAAAATACCATAAAAATAATATTTCAACTTCTACATTTGATTTTCTGTGTCTAATTTCAACGATTACTTAATTCAAAGTACTTGTATCTCTCAAAAAACAATTAACGTTGTCCAAACCTTAATTAAGCAACAGGGATATTATTTTCTAGCCGGTTCAGCTTCATGTTACAGTAAAGTAAGTACCCGATGCCCTGCACGTTTTCCCTAACAAACGTGTGTGTTTGTGTGTAAAACGGTGTGCCTACCTACTTCTTCTCAAGGTCATCTCTAGGGCTGGGACAATATGCTCTTAAAATTAAAGATCCCGAAAAAATTATAGACGGAGAGAATTGAAGAGTATTGAATCGTTCTAAATCAGCGATATATAGTATTTGATACCATTTCATTTCGTTTCGTCTATGATATTTTTTGATCTTTAGTTTTAAGAGCATATTTTTCAAGCCCTGGTCATCTATATTTTAATCAAAATAACATGAATTGCGATAATAAAACATGTCATTATGCATTTTAATATAGTCTTTTCATCAAAATAATCATTAAGAAAGAAAAGAAAAAATTGTTATTCATTTTGAGACAGTGCCATCTTGCAGCCTATTCGCATAACCAATGTGCAAAGAAGTTACGAACGTTCTTCGTCTCCAATGAGCAAAGAACGTTCTTAGCCTCAAGCGTGTTACTTATTTAGTATAATTCAAGAAATAGTTCTTCAGTTAGTTAGTGTTCACTACTACCCAACACATTATGTTAAATTGTTAATACTTTAAAGGGCCGCACGCGCGCGAGTTTTTTTTAAGTCTTTCCGCCAGACTTTTTGCTAAGCTCCTCCTACTTTTCCCGCGAGAATATAAGAAAAAAGACATAATTATAATTGATTTCAGTTGGTATCCATGATACCTGCAGGTAGGAGGAGCTTAACAAAAAGTCTGGTCGAAAGACTTAAAAACCAAACGTGTGTACAAGTTTACAACCCTTTATAATATATTTCACATCCCTTGCCGGCAATACCTACAACATGCTTTCTTTAGAGCAAATTTTAATCATGAAAATCTGAATGATTAGACTCCTTCAACATATATTACAAAGAATATAGCAAGCTATGATTAATGTTGTAAATATCATTAGAATCATCGTTTTTTATTATAATTACCATAGATGATATTTAATGCATGTGAAACGTGTTTATAGTTGCGCCACCATGAGTGATCTAAAGAAAATTCTAAATAAGTTACAAGGATTGGTTAAGAATATATCTGATAGAGAGCCAGATAGATTTTTTCTATTATGGATCAATTTATATTACGACTAAGCACGAGTCATGACGCAGGACGGTTCTTGCAGTTCACCACCATCACTACCACCTCTCACGACACTTGAAATGAAACTGACTTAAAAAGCCGAAAATTTAGATAGGTATACCGTATATCGTGGTGTAAATGCTTTGTAGTAAGATAAAAAAAAGTCTTAGAATTTAGTAATATTATCTATAAAAATATTGTTTTGCTCTAAATTAACTAACTTTAGATTTTCATTATTTAGATTTATCTACCATGAAAATATACCTTCTTGTGTATACCGAGTGAGTCTGATAGTGTGAATTAATCAATTCATCACTCGAAATATATTTTTATACTTAAATTAATTTATATTGCGATGTTACAAACCACTGTACTAGAAATTTTAGTTTGGTAGAGCCAGTCGGGTTCTTGTCCAATGTCCAATGAGGTATATTTGCAGAGGTCTCCTTTGCTGTCAGGTCTGCAGTCTTCTTCCTGCAACACAGATTCATGTTCTATTTATTCGTCCGCTTCAGTCGTCCCACCTCTTCATTCCTCCACGTTCATCATCCTCTCTCTCGCCCTCCACATCCTCAGCACTATACCTCTCCTCTCCGCTTCACCTTGTTCTCCAAACAGAAAACATCCCATCACCTCCTCTCTATCCATCACTCTCGGTCTCTGTAGCTCCACTGCCTCTCTCCTAACTTCCTCCAGCCTGTCACAATCGAGTACAAAGTGCTGCTGGTCCTCAAGTTCAAAATCACACAGCCTGCACTCCCTACTCTCTCCCCACCTTCTGTCGCCAAGTCTCATGCAGTTGGTTCTAGCAGCGAACCAAATTCTCGACTCCAAGCTCCCACCATAGTCCTCCTCTCTCATCTCCAGCTTAAACCTCCTGTATATCCTCAGACTACTCTTAGATTCCATCTCCATCCTCCATTCAGCCTCCACCACTCTGGCCACTCTTCTCTTCACTTCACTTCCGCTCATCTCCTTCAACTCCTCCTCTCCCACCATCGCCCACTGCAAACACCTTCTAGTCTCCTCCCACCACTCACTTCTTCTTCCTTCTCTGCTGCTTCCCATGATCATCCGCAGCATCCTATTATCTCCCTGCTCCACTCTTCTCGCATACTGAATTCTTCCTCTGGCCACCCTGCTCCTTACTGTGCCAATGCCAACTTCACCCCTCATTCCAGCTACTGTGGCCCATTTTGGCGCTCCCAGCATTCTTCTCATGGCTGCATTCTCCTGCTTTTGAATCTCCCGTATATCCTCCACCCTCATTCTCACCACCTCCGAGCCATACAGCACTCTCGGCAACACCACTCCCTTCCAATATCCCTTACCAATCAGCACTCTGTGGCAGCTCTTCTCTATTACACTGCTAGTGAGCATGCTCATCTTCTTTGCTGTCGTAACCATCTGCTCTCTCTGTCCTTTAAATAAATTCCTCTGTCCTTGCACCTTTACACCCAAATACCTCATCTCCTCAACAACCGCTATCCCTTCTACCTCTACCACTGCCTCATCTGAGTTAAAGATCATGCATTGACTCTTCCTTGCATTAATTTCCAGCCCATATCTCTCCGCAACCTCAGTCAGCTCCACAACTCCCTTTCTTGAATAAGATTTTTTGATCGTGCCTTTTTCATTAAAATGCCCTAAAACAAAGAGACCAGGAAAGAGTTAAAATACATGCCGTGAGAAATATGAACGGTACGTACGCCTCGTTCTTAATTAAGTTTTAGGTTATAAGACTATTTTCGGTTATTTGCCTACTTTTGTGTCAAATTAATATACACTACCTAAGTGTAAACGAAAAAAATGTTATTGGAGCTAATAGGTTCATTAATTGGGAACTGAATGAAACTGATCGAATTTGAGTGGCCCATAATATTAAATACACATATAATAATGGTTAATTGAATTGACCTAGCGCATCTAAAAACTGTAGTTTTGAAAAGCTTTATATATTACCTAGGTATAACTATAAGTAGGTATCTGAAAATCCACTAAGTTTCATGATTCGTATATTAATTTAAAATAGAGTAGGTCTTATGACTTCAGAGTATGTAGTCATAGAAGATCAACGGCCATTCATAACGATCTCCCTTCATATGAATTACTATAATCTCATCATTGCCTGGTAGGTAAGGAAGAACTCAAACCAACAAAAAATGGTTTTCAATTTAAAAAGGCAAAGTATAAAATTTATTCTTCAAAGTACAAAAATAAAATAAATTACCTACATTTTTTGAAATTGACATCAGTTTCAACATTTCTGTTAGATTTTACTGTTAGCCAGAATATACCTATAGCCTAAATGGACAGATTTTACGTTCCTTCAAATAATCCTCAGATCATCTGACCTCATTAATAGTTAAGTATGTATTAGCCTAACTACCTATTCTAAGTTATTCTGTAGGTATTTCACTAAAAACTGAATATTCCTAACTAGGTATTAGGTATATACATGATACGAAATCTGGCGCATAAACATGGACTGCGATTTGGGTACAGTCCACAGTATATAGAATAGGGGTATTCTATATACTGTGGTACAGTCGTAGAGAGAGCCAGAGCGTCTCTAGGAGTTGCTAACAGCACAAGGTATAATGCACAAATGACACAGAAGTTTGTCTTGGAAAGCTATTTATAGGTACTACGCTAAACTACAGGGTGAATTTAAGATCTTGACAAGGGCACAAAAACTCATTGGTGCACTAAATCCCATCGACTTTTTCAAAAAGCTGAAAAAATTCACCATAAATTTCCAGTAATTTGACTGATCCACCCATTTTTGCCCGATTTATCCACTGAAAATTTATGGTAAAATAGGATTAAAAAGTGTCAAAATATCAAAAATAGGCAGGGAACCTAAAGCAAAAATTCACCGAATAAATATCTATAAATCCAACGACTTTGCCAAACAATTATTTTCAAGGGGGGATAAAAATCCACCGACATTTCAGTAGAATTATTTACGACGAAATACAGACTGGCCAGGTAATAAAGTAGATACCTACCTTCTTGTGTAATATAATTACACACGAACGTACTAACGTAAAATGGCGTTTAGAAATTCCAACTGTAGTGTCACACTCTTCAAAAAAAGTCAAGCGGAAGTGAGATAAGATAATGATCTCTCTAATATTATGTGTTAGTTAATTTCTAAAGAATGAGTGTTCATTATGAAATCAATTAAATGTTTATGGTTGGAATAGATAATCTTCTTGCTCTTGCTCGTGATATGGTTTTCATTCCAAATTTGAATCTCGTGTCCCCTTTGAAAGTTGACTTTGCCCTGATTGAAAAGAGTCACAGCTTCTATGTCAATGGATCACACTGGCAGGTATGTCCTATTTTCTCATTGAATAGATCAGTGGTTCTTAAAGTACGGTGCCTGGAATGTTTATGGGAGTGCCTGGGATGGCTGTTTTATATGTTACTTATAAGTTCGGTTCCAGCTGTTTATATCGTGCAGAATGTGAATAAAACATTTTCAAATTCTCATAGCTAGCGTAGTAACCAAAAATACTATAAGTGTAGTTTTTCAAATTATTTCAATGCATTACAATGCTCAGAGGGTGCCTATCTACTTTATTAGGTATGTCCTAACTTGCCATTTTAATGGGAGTTTGTAACATTAATTTTAAGCCCTTCAATTGCAAATAATGAAATGGCAGAAATATCAATTTATCTCCTATGCTACAATGTTACCTATTTTGGTTGGAGAGAATTTATGATAATTTGATCATTTTGGAGAGAAATTTGGTTACCTATATTTGGAGAGAGCTAGATAGACAAATCACAAATGGAGAGTTTAAGAGCCACACTATTTTACTTGGAGACTGGCATGATCATGATCCATACTTTTAATTAAAATTTGGTAGGTATTGGAGACTCTCCTGAGAATTTTGGTCATTTTGGAGAGGATTATGAAAATCTTGTGAGAGGATTCACCATGTTTCACTCATTTCAGAGACTGGAAATTTGTAAGCCAATTTTTAAGCCAAAATTTCAAAAAATCTGAGCCAAGCCAATTTGAATTTGGCTTATTTTTTGAAGATTTCAAGACTAAATTAACATGGGAACATAGGAATTAATCAAGTAAAATAGTATGGCTCATGAACTCCATTTGTCTCTCCAAAATGATCAAAATATCATAAATTTTCTCCAAAATGAAAATAACATTGTAGCACACTGAGCATAGAACAAAGATAGATATTTCTCGCCATATGAAATTGAAGGAGCTCAAAATAATTGTCACAAACTCGCCATTAAAATGGCGAGTTTGGACATGCTTCACTAACTGGGAAGTTAATACAATATTTTAAGCCAATTAGACATAGGTATCTGAGTTTAACCATTTGAAATCTAAGCCAATTAATTGGCTTTAACTGACATACTCTGTAACAGGGGAGAGGAATTTCCCCCCTCCCCCTAAAAAATATATTAGGACTTTTAGAAGAGTATACCACTAGCCAGTCTGTATTTGGTGCACAAAATCCCACTGACTTTTTGAAAAAGCTATACAAAAATCCACCGTAAATTTCCAGTAGTTTGGCTGATTCACCAACATTTTTCCACCAAAAATTAATGGTATCATCCCAATTCCCAGTCTGTATTTTGTGCACAAAATCCTACTGACTTTCCCAATAAGCTGAAAATGTCCACCACCAATTTTCAATAATTTTGCTGATCCATCATCCACCAAAATTTTCCCAATATCTCCACTGGAAAATTAATGGTAACATAGGAATAAATAGTTGAAAATCCACAGACTTTGCTTAAACATTACTTTCAAGAGGGAAAAAGTTCCAGTTCCACCGACATGTTGGTGGAATTTACCATGAAATACAGACTGGGTAACATCCAATGATCCATGTTTCAAAGTGTGGCAGGAAAGTTACCAGTTTAGTGAGAAAATGGATTCAGGTTACCACATTTGAAATAATTTGGATTGAAGATTTACACTTCGAAACATCATTATGTATCATATTTGATGCATTTTCATGTGCATCTCTTGAGATTATTTTGGAAGTGATTCACTTGTTATTTACATGTATTTCAGTTTATTTAACCCCTTAAAGCGCCAATATACTGTCGACTTTGTCCATAGGGTCAAGCAGGTAAATTCAAATTGCGGCACAATAACTAACTGCGGTCTCTAACAACAGAAACATCATAGTGTCAAAAGTTCAAAACACACGTTGGTGACGTTAAAAACTTAAATTAATAATTATAGTATGCACTGCGCTTCTTTTGATAGCTATGCATCATTTTAATGTATTTGTGGTTCAGAATGTTTTAGACTGTCTTGAGAGGGCTGCAATTAAAAATTAAATGGTCGCAATAACAATTTACCTGCGTGACCCTACATTAAATCATGAGAGTAACATAAGAATAAATAGCTAAAAATCCACCAACTTCAATAGACTTTATTATAAATTTGTGCTTTAGGTCCACCTCTGATTTTTAATTTTGACAATTAATATAGGTATAAAGAGCCATTTTAAGACATTTTTCATGAATGCCATTTGTTGTAGAAATGCTTCGTTTTCGAGATATAGCGCAATTAAGTTTCCGATAGGATAAGATAGGAATAACGTCAATCTTGTAGAAAATACAAGCTTTTCCGCATTTTAGATTTTTGTAACATGAAATCTTGGTGTCATGAAACCTTTAAGATGATGAGAAATGGTATAATTAGTAATAGATGTTACAGTAAATATTGTTATGCATTGAGAGATTTACTAAGAATGGCAGAGCAGGATTATTATAGGAACAGACTGAGTTCATTGTCCAAAGACCAAAAGGCAAATTGGAAAATAATTAATAGTTTAATGAGAAAGCAATTTCCAACTAATTCTGATTTTTTTATTATTAATGACGAAGAAATTCGCGATCCCCTTGCCATAGCAGACAATTTTAATCGTTATTTTATCGAATACCCTCAAAGATTACACGATAACTTAATTGAAGCAAACGGTGACTATTTAAATATTATTCCTGTGCGAAGTAATCAAATGGAGTTTTTGTGTTGTACAGCCAATGAGGTGAAGCACATTATTATGAATTCAAAGAATGTGGGTAATTTGGATGATGTTCCTATGAGATTCTTGAAAATATGTGTGAATTTTGTCGATGATGTTCTCTGTAATTTATTCAATCAATGTTTCCTCGAATCAATTTACCCTAGTTGTTTTAAAATATCGAGAATAACTCCAATTTTTAAGAAGGGTATAAGATCTAGACTAGAGAATCATAGACCCATATCAGTCCTATGCAATATAGGCAAGATATTTGACTCTATTATTCATGAACGTATAACTGATTTTTTTGTAAACGGAAGCATTTTATCTGAAAACCAGTATGGATTCAGACAAAATAAAAACACAGAACTAGCCTGTATGCATCTCATCGATAGAATCTTACCTGCATTTGTTGATGGTAGCTACGGTATATGTGTGTTTCTTGATTTCAGTGCATGTTTTGACACTATCAGTAGGGATATTCTGGTGAATAAATTAATGAGATATGGTGTGAACGGTGCATCTTTAGAATTTGTTAAATCTTATTTTAGCGAACGTAAACAGTATGTTGTTTTCTCGGGAGTCAATTCCGCTGTATTGGACCAAAATCTGGGTACTATTCAGGGCTCAAAAAACGGTCCGCGATTTTTTGATATATACTCTAACGATGTTAACTTTTTATTAAATGATAATCAAAATAGTTTATATGCAGACGACATGACAATTGTCTATGTTCACGAAGATTTAGAGATACTGACAGAATACGTTAATGAGAAGCTATCCCTACTATTCGACTGGTGCTGTTACAACAAAATGGTCATCAATCCTACAAAATCTCAATATATTCTTTTGACTAACAAACATGTACCCATGGACCCAATTATTAAGCTTGGTAATGAGACTATTGAAAGGGCTAAAAGTTGTAAGTATTTGGGAATGTATATTGACGAGAAATTAAAATATCACGACCACATCAATCACGTCAAATCCAAATTGAGGCAACTCCGAGGAATGAGTTTTAGAATTAGAAAATTCCTTGACTGTAGAAGCAAAAGGAAATATATTATTGTTTGGTTTACTCTTCCGTTACTTATTGTATTACTGTTTGGGGAGGAATTTTCTGTTACACCCGGCGTGGGGAAGAACTGCGAACACTACACAGGGCAATAGTGAAAAATCTTTTTTGTGAAACGAACAATCATTATGACTGTGTTTTTAAGGAGAATTCTATTTTAAAACTGATGGACATTTACAAACTGTATGTATCTATTAAAATGTTTAAAGTATTGAAACTAGGCTTATATCCAAACCTTTTAAATGATTTAAATTTGGGAACAAATGACCATATTTATGAAACTAGAAATAGAGACAACTTAACACAACCTTTCCCCAGAGTAGAAAATATAAGATTAAATTATAAATATATGTTTCCTGACATATGGAATGGAATTCCTAGTGAAATAAAGGATATTGAATCATTGACAATTTTTAAGAGAAAGCTCACTGAATATTTTTTAAACCAATATTGAATCGTTGTATTATGTATTTTATTAACTATGTGTAGACTATAGAACCTTTGTAACCATTTATATACTTTTAATAAATTTCTTGCCCGAAAGCCTTGTAGGCATCATATGGGCTTGCTGTGATAAATAAAATTAGTGTATATTTATGTAATTAGTCGTAACAACTTTGTAATTATTACTGATGTATTTTATCCTGCAATAAAGATTTATCATTTATTTATCATTTATCATTTAATATAGTTCACTGTATCTGCTAGTTTGTCATACTGCACCCATCATGATTGCTTAATGACCTGGCAGGGGGGTTGGAGGGGCGGCACACCCCCGATATACGTATCGGTATCTGCCAGACTGTTTTTCATGGGGAATTTATTACCTGGTTGGTTGCCGCATATTACGCATGTGAGCACAACACGCAGAAACAACAGCTCATACCATCGAAGGGCAACCCGAATCCGCTGGCATGCCACCTCAATAATAGACATTTAAGGGCTGTACAGCATACACATGGTGGAAAGTATGCCATAAGTGGTCAAAACTATATTCAGAGCAGCATCAGACCTCTGCATCACTGACAAGACTACTTGCCAAGAGAGAGGTCAAGCTATGCACAAAAGACAAAGCATCACAACAATAATGCAGGGCCACTATTTTGAACTTGCTCAAATCAAGTTTCAACCGTGGCCTCAAGGAAGAACCAAGCAAGCAACAATATCAACGCCCAACATGAAACATACATGGTACCCACAATCTAACTATCAAAATCGAACAACCTATCACCGAGCACCTCATGCAAACCACTTTTAAATATTGCCACAGAGCTACACCCCACAAGGTGATCAGGTAGTGAATTCCAAGCAACCACACACCTCACGCTGAAAAACCTATGGCGACACTCCATAGAAGTATGTGGTTTAAAGATTTTATAGCGATGACCCCGAGTATGAGCAGCAGGGGACAGAAGAAACAGGTCAGAGGGAGACAAGACAGACAAACCATTAAATATCTTGAAGTACTTTATTCCCTCTGCAAATAAAATTCTAGCAAAGTTGGTGGATTTTAACTATTTATTTCTATGTTACCATTAATTTTTGGTGGCTAAATTGGGAAAATGGTGGATTGGCCAAATTATTGGTAATATGTTGATGGATTTTTTCAGCTTTTTTGAAAAAGTCAGTGAGATTTTGTGCACCAAATACAGACTGGTGTATCTGTGATGTTATATCTGAAATAAACTGCAAATGTACCTTTCCAGTCCCCCAAACTTAACCTAACCTTTCGGAAACTTAATTGCGCTCAAAAATGAAGCGTTTCCACAACAAATGGTATTCATGAAAAACATCTTAAAATGGCTTCTTTACGTAAATAAGTTTAAAAATATTGAAAATCGGAGGCGGACCTAGAGCACAAATTTACTGAATTTTATTTTTAAAGGAGAAAAATTTCACCAACAAGTCTGTGGGATTTACCATGAAATTCAGTCTGGAGAGTATAGGTACACCACCCCAGTCTGTATTTGGTGCACAAAATTCAACTGACTTCTTCAAAAAGCTGAAAAAATTCACCATAAATTTCCAATAATTAGTCTGATCCACCAACATTTCCCCAATTTATCTACCAAAAATTAATATTAGCATAGGAATAAATAACTAAAAATTCACTGACTTTGCTAGAAAATTATTTTCAAAGAGAAAAATTCCACAGACAATGTCAGTAGAATTTACCATGAAAACTTGAATCGGCACCCTTCAATAATTGGAACCCAGTCACGGTGTTACCCGTCTCATATAATCTAAAAATATACGATTCAATCAAATCAATTACTCACATGCATCAGTGCCTCACTAATTGCAGTTGGTTTTTGTTTCAACCAAAGATGGGAAAGATAAATGAAAACTAAATGAAACTTACTATTTGACACAATCAAATAGGGGAGCTGATTCAACCCAGTTAGCAAACTGGTACTGTGTAGAGATCCCTCTTTCTGTTCACTGTAACATTAATGTAATATAGGGATAAATTGAAAAGTGTTTATACCTAAATTAATGTAAACGTAGGAATTAATTCAAAATTGTTCATAGAGAATATCTCCCATATTCTGCACACTGGGATTCAACAATGATTGAATATATAGAAGGATTTCTGATTACAACTTTCTAGGGGTGAAATGAGTTTGAAAAATTTTAACTGCTAAATCACTAATAAAATAGCCAAAATGGATGCACAAGAATCAGATGATAGATATTAAACATACTGGTATTTCCTGAATTCTTGAGTTAAATCACTTAAATGTGTAGATCTAGGTTCCTTTTCTCGCCGAACTGCCAACTTTCCTGCTACTATGCTACACTATGAAACATGGTCTGATGATGTGCGCAGTTTAATTTTCTCACATATATTGTATTTTATATATTATTCCAACGGATGGTAGTAGTTTCGTAGAGTGCTGATTATTGGGGTATTTACCCTATGGCAGGAAAGTTGCTTGTTGGCTGTTACAGCAGTGTGTTTAGTGAGAAAATGATTTGATTTCCAATCCTGCTGTGTGTGACTGTCCAGTCTGTATTTGGTGTACAAAATACCACTGACATTTTCAGAAAACTTAAATAAAATAATATGTGGCTCATAGACTCTCCATCTATATATTATAAAACTACATTCCTCTCCTGACTCTCCAAAATGATCAAATTATCATTAATTCTCCAAATTATTAAATAACATTGTAACACAACCAGTGTGAGTGTGCCAATTATCCGAGCGAGATACTTTGATAATTACTTACCTTCCTAATTTCTTGTATATACATTTATTTTACTCCAAATAGAAAGAGAGTTAGCTATCTATAAACACTGTACCAATTTCTACAGACTAAAATTATAAACACCAGCGAATATTGGATTTTTCTCTAAATTTGCAATTGGAGGGCTAATAATAACTGTTATTAACTTGCAGCCTGAAAGGAGACTCTTTATTACCTGGCAAAAAGCTTAAAAAACCCACCAGCAATTTCCACTAATTTGGCTGAAATGCCGATTCATTTACATTTTCCTAATTTATTCTACGAAAATTAATGGCAACATAAGACTAAATAGGTCCTCTTCCGTTATTTATTTTCATACATTATATACATAGATAAAAGAAGACATTTTTCAGGATTACTATTTGTTGTGGAAGTGTTTAATTAAATTCTGATTGGAATAACACTAAACTTTTAGATAACATTAGGCTTTTCCGCCTTTCAGATTTTTTGACTGGAAACTTCAATAACATGAACTCGGATAATTAAAACTAGAAGAAAATAAGGTTTGGCGCTCTATTCTATGGGGGCTGAAGCATGATGGCAATGTATCTTTATGAGGAGAATTTGGTGTGTCGAATATAACAGTAAGAGAAATGAAAATGATATATGAAAGGCAGGTAATGAAGGGTGAGTTTGATAGATTGGTGCAAGAAATCTATGAAGATATGTTCTATGAGGAAAAGGATGTAAAATTGTATGAGTGAAATTGATATGCAACTTATCTGGTTAGCAAGGTATTTCTGATTCAGAAATGAATGTAAAGAATCCTAGGATAATAACTATGATGATGTAAATTGGAAGCAAGAGACTGAAAGATTGCTGACTTTATCTCTGTATAGACAATTTGAGCACAATATTTGCCAGGAACCTTACTAAGACAATACTTGGAGTTCAGGCCTTGTGTTCAGAGCAAGAAGTGACTCCCATGAGTTTGGAATGGAGGAGACAATGTTAGGAAAAGATAAGGTAGGTAAAGTGTCTGATCAAGGAGAAGAGGAAACGCTGCAACATTTTCTTATTGACTGAATAAATTATCAACAGATTTTGTGTTGGCAAAGATACTGTTGTTTTTTGGCGATGCTGATTCAGAGATATGCAAGAAATGTATTGGGGATATGTGGAGGAAGAGACAGTTCTCCCTGAGATGAGACAAAGATTTATTGATACTTGATATTTCTCTTAATATTCTCTCTATTAAACAGTACACTGACTAAGAGTAGTGGCCTTGTTTTGTGATGGAATATGTTAGCTCGAATGAAGCAGTATTCTTATCATATTAAAGTGCTGACTCTTACTTGTAACTGCTTTATATGTTTCTCTGTGGGGTTCTTGTCAAAGTGATTGAATGTAGCTATTCGGTGGTTTTTTGAGTTTGAGTAGCCTTTGTCACGTCTCTTTTCTCTCCTCCTGAATGTGTGTTTGATTTTTATTTGCCAATTTCTGTATTAATGTTTTTAATTATGAAGATTTTAATTTCTTCTACAAATGACCATAGCTACACAAATTATCTTTATTTTCTAACTGATAGTAGATATAATTTCATATCTGCTACCTATTGTGTTGGTGCTTTAAGATCAGGATGAAGAACCTGATCGAGTTGGGAGTGCCTTCAGAGTGTGGTTAACACATTTTCCGTGATTACACAGTGATATGTTCAATGTGATACTACAAAATTGCTCGAATGCCTGTGCCTGAGTGACTGTAGACTTTAAAGTTTCAGTTATGATTTTCCACATGTTGCTGCTTAACCGAGTAAAAAAATTACTTGCTACCAATTTTAATTCAGAAGAAAGGCTGGGAACTCACTTCTTACGAAACATGTTAATGTCTTTATTATTATAATAGAAGCTATAAGATTTTATCAGTATTTAGTTCAGTTAAATTTTTTCACAATATTGACAGGAAAGTAATAATTTGTTAACAATTTGATCTTATACTCAACTACTTACTGATGTTTCTGATTCATACTTTTTCTTTCATTCATCTTTGTTGCATCAAATAATAATTTTAACATTTCAGAAAATTCAGATGACCTTAGATAATCTTCAATAGATAATCTATTCATAAATTGTTAGTTTTGTGACACATTGGTAAAATGGGGAAAGACCAGAAGTTCTCGATACCCAAAGAGGCACAAGTGATGGCCGCTATTTTGAAGGACATGGGCGTCACAGACTATGAACCGGGAGTTCTCAATCAGATGCTAGAATTTACATATCGTGAGTTTCTATTTTTTTATTATACTAGTCATTAGAGTAAGTATGGGGCAGTTCAACAGTTCAATCATTTATTAGTTGCCCAGAATATCAAATGTGGTCTCATATGGGTTTGATTTTTTTATCTGTAAAAATTTTTTTGTTTCTAGCTACATATATTATATATTTCAGTTAGCTACATGCCTTTCTTGTTTTAGCTACTTATTAGTATTGATATAAATAAATTATTGTTGTATAAAAATTTATTCTATAGCTACTATTTCTTCTATGATCGAACTGTAAAACTGTCGTCCCATAACTTTTAACTTACTTTGATAGCAACTCTTAAAGGTCCCCTCCAAGCAAATTTTTTTATTGCTTAAATCAACAAGGCTAATGTTTCTTAACATTTTACTGCAAATCCCATAAAATTTCATAGCATATTTTCAATCTTATATACTTTTAAGTTTTTTAGAATCCAAACTCTACAAAACCTACTTTACTTCCGACTTTCTAATTTTCAGTCTGAAGAAGAAGAATGTACACCATTTGTTTTGATTGTCAACTAGGTATTTGGATTAATAAATCTATTTATTATTAGTTTAAGGTTTAAATTTGGATAAAATCATTATAGAAACGTTTATATACTATTAGAAACAATTACTATCTTAAAAAGAAGGTCAAAAACGCAATGTTTGTTAAAAATCTAAATTTGAAATCAAAATAAAGAGTGTACAATCTTCTTTCTCAGCGTCAGGTTGGAGATTCGCTTGATTGTTGCTCACAGAGTATTAAAAAACTTCAAAAGAAAATAATAAAATATATACTGAATCGAATTGTATGCGGTTTGCGGAATAATGATCGTAGACCTTAGTTCTATAATATTATGTTATAAACTCATTTTTTTCCCGGAGCCTGGAGAGGACCTTTAAACTTCACCCTAGAAGTAGATACCTTATAGCTAACCAGTTACTAAATGTAGCTATAGCTATAAAGTGTTATTAAACTTTAATGAATCAATGCTGACTTGATTTGTAGTTGCTGTTATAGCCGCCATATTATGACATGTTTTCCAACTTATTTTTTACACCACACATGTAATAATATGAACACATATTTGTTGTAAAATTTTAGTGTGTTCATCTATCAATAGAATAGAATATTGAAGTGTCAATACCTATAGCTATGCAGAATGTTCACTAATGTCTATGTACACTGATTTCCTAATATAAATTTCAGGTTACACCTCCACAATTTTAGACGATGCAAGAGCATACGCAAATTATGCAAAGAAGGCAAAGTCAGTCGAAGTTGATGATGTGAAGTTAGCAATCCAAATGCAAGTGGATAAGTCGTATACATCACCACCACCACGAGATGTAAGTTATTGCAACTAAATGATTTATTGCTCTTTGCTACGTTAGTTGAACACATTCATTTTATTTAAGAGGGTTATTTAAACACTCTATGGTGAAGATATTTTAAGGATTCCAGCTTAACAGGATCGAGGGGTGGAATCCTGGACCAAATAATGAATTTTATGACAACTGTTGTATGTTAAAAAATTCTTCAATTCTTAGAAAATGCCTCAGAGTTGAAGTTTATAACCATCTTGAAAATACCGTTGAGTATAAATTTTTACAAAATAACCTTCATTATGTGTATTTCAAAACAGTTTTTATTGTAATTCGGCATAGTCCTAAGCTTGATAAATTTAGTGCTGACAGCTTCTTGTAACAGAGGCTGTTTTAGATATTTTTAATGTTATTTTCTTTATTAATTTATACAAATTTTACTCAACAATTCATCTACCAAATTTGCATATTTTAATTCATAGCTATATCGTGTTAGCTATTTGAGTTAGCTTCTTCATCCTCTGCTAGCTACTTCTTTTTCTGTCTGTAGTTTTAACATTAATCAGATGCATGATAATGGCCATGAAAAAGATTAACACTGCCTTGTAAATATTTCACCTAATGCAGGTGAAATATATTACCTCTTGGAATGAGAATTTAGTGTAGCTATAATAATAATGTAATAATAGAAATTTCTATTATTTACATATTGAACTGATAGGCATACTTGTATCTAATATATCAGTCATTAAATATATAGATGAATAATATACATATATGTTGTTCAATCTATTTTAGCTATAGCTAGTTATCTTTTATATCATCCTTAACACATAATAATATTTGTACCTCTATATAGCTACATTATTGCTAGACAAAGTGGAACAAATGTATACCACTGTCAATATTTTAAACCCAAATTAAATTATGAAAACCATATTTATACTATATTTTTTATCATACACATGATCAATAGGTACACACAGAGATACTAAGCTCCTTTTACAATGGTGGTAACTACAGGTCATAGCCACCAAAGCAATTGCATTAACTTTAAATTTTGGAAACTTCAGTCGGCTAGATTGCGTTATGAACATATGAAAACATCTATGAGAACATATGAAAACATAAAAGTTGAATGTGAACTGATGATAGCTTACTGTATTCTCTTCTCTCTTGTACCATTAACCCTTTTTTGTTCAACGAACTGATTTTCATATTTAGATTAAATGACAAAATATAATAACTAGATCATTATAGGGTTGAAAAAATTACCATACCTTAGTTGTTTGATATTTATTTATTTATTTAATACTTTTCAGTTACTGTTGGACATAGCACGTGTGCGTAACTCCAACCCTCTGCCGACAATCAAAGCTCAGTGTGGTCTCAGGTTACCTCCTGATAGATACTGTCTGTCGGCTACTAATTTCAAACTCAAGAAAGGCTCCGTTAAAGTAAGTACTTTAGTTTGGCTGACAATGTTCTTTGTAGTTTTTAGCAAATAAGTTAGCTATGTCAAGTTCAATCTTATCAATTTCCTATATCGTTCCCCTTTTCTTTAGGTATAATGTAAATTATATTTTTTTATCATAACAATAGAAAAAAATTCAAGTATCTACCATTACTAATGTTTCATGAAAAACTGTTTGTCAACAAAATCTTTGGATTAAATTTATTTAATATAGCTACTCAGCTTAGCCAAAATATTTCATATAAACAAATGAAAAAATAATATTTAACTAGCTAATAGCTGTAATTATAGAATTAGTTATGTCATTCTGGTTGACTGAACCTTATAGACACATGAAAATAAATATACCATCTATCCAGAATACGTATAATCTAAATTTACTTGTTTTTTTTATTAGAATAGTTATCATGGAATGAAAGTTTAATTTACAGTAGATAGTTTAGCTAACATTCAAGAGCTAACTTCATATTTTGATCCAATATGTTTTTTTACAGAATAACACACGAGGTGGTAAATCGAATGCTAGTAAGACCACCGTCTCAATGGTCACCTCCAAGACTCCCAACAATCAGCAGTCTGTGACTCTGGTTCAGAAGCAGCAATCGCATGCTAATGCCGGCCCTCACTCCAAGATAGTCACCGTCAACAGACCTCTCATCAAAGTGTCTTCTGGTCCAACTGGTAAAGTCTATTTAACTTTTCCTCTTGAAACTTATATCAGTTTATGAATTATCAGTCTGTTTCGCATCTTCGGTCATATAAGAAAAAACTGTGCAATAATATTTATTTAATTTTCATCTGTATACCAATACAAATTATATAATAGTATTATTATCTAGTTTTTTCATATATGACCGTATATCGCTTTTTTGCGACAACACTGTCATAACTCCAAAAAAGCTATTTTTCAGGAGAGGCATTTTAGTACTTGTAATTTACGTACATTTAATGGTAGCTATATCGTTAGGACATTCAGCCTCTCTAGCGGTACATTTTAGAGCTTTAATTGTAAAACTTTTACCAAATAATCAGTATTTTAAGATTTTTATGAATATATGGATAACTCTAAAATACATGTTTTTGTGTTTATGCCGTTGTTCTTGCAAACAAGCGATATGTGAAATCGATCAATAATTCGTAACATACCCTAATGAGAATAGGTCTGTTTTCTGTGTACTAGGATAATCTCTCTGGTTAGCTACTTCCTAACTTTTTATTCTATTTTGTAGGAGCTCAAGCCCCCAGATTTCAAACTACAGCAGGCAATCCTGGTGTGCACATCAAAACTGAAGAAGGTCTATTGCCTCATGGAATGAACGCCAAAAGAAAAAGAGACGATGAAGACTTTTCCTGATTTTAGAGATCGACTGAGGCCCTTTTTTCTGTAGGTCTAAATTTTTGTAGTGTTTTTTTATTGTTCGTGTTTTTTATGCCAGAGTTGTAAGATCTCCTTCCTAAATATTGACCTCTCTGTAATTTATCTCCTAAAGGTCCGTACACACGTAGGGTCTTTT